>APFE030059350.1:0-17680 GCA_000404065.3 Pinus taeda
TATATATATATATATATATCCAAAAATCTTATTGGTTCATCCTACTACTTAGTTGGGAGTCTCTCAAAGAGCCCAACAACCCCAAAATGTCTTGAATGCTCAAATGAAAAATAACATTTATTCCTCATTCTTGTTATAATATTTCTCGCCTATTAATCCCTATGTATTCTCCCCATTCCTTATAAATCTATATGTTAACTCTCATAAAAAAAAATTGCACAGTACAAATTTAAAGGTATTTATTATAACGATCATGAGAAAATGAAACATAAATTTAAGGTGAGAAAAAATCTTTATGGCATTTTTGGAGAAATTGAAGTTATAACTCCAAGTATTATCTCTCCACTTGTTGAAGACATTGTCCCATCAAATCCATAGGATGTGGAACCGCATATATCCATCAATGCCTCAACCGATATTCTACTTCCCAAATCCTTATATTGGTTGGCTACATCAAACATCGTATAGTCATTATCTTAATTTACAATGGTAGAATCCATAAATTCATATATCAATGTGTAGCCCAGGAGGTACATCGATATAGCCATGTTGTGAACAACCTATTGATTATTATTATTAATGAAGGTTCCATTAAATGCAATGGTCATTATGAAAATATGCATTTTCAAATGGGCGAGATTATAGTTTGAAAATCAACTATTTTTTATTGAAATGGGTGGTTGTGATATAGTCTCAGGTGTTGAATGGTTATGAACATTAGTTCTCATCATCATGGATTTTAGTGAGTTATAATCAATTTCCAGTAAGAGGGGCGTCACTACACTTTCAAATGAATCAAAACTAATTCTATGGACACCATCAACACCAATTATATATAAAAGATATTTAAAAAGGGGATTTAGACATTATGGTTCAATTCAATGCCATCGAGCTTTTGAGATACCTTCTCAACCCATCCATATTGACATTTAGTTAGTCTTTTCCAAACATTAATTTAGGTTTGAAACACTCCCCAAGGCCTACTACCATCACAAGGTGAGCATGATCATTTTATTATGCTCATACTAGGTAGTTGTCCACCTAATGTATTCTCATATCACCATCCTTTTCCCATAAAAATGAGATCATAGGGATAACTCATAAATTGCTAACCATTGGTGTCATCTGCCTTAGTACTATCCTTTATTTGTCACTAGTAATCATGGTCCTCAACATGGAAAATTTTAGGGGCTAATATTCACGGTCTTCAACATGGAAAATTTTAGGGGCTAATATTCACAAGTGGGCTAATTTTCCACGTTTTTTTCCCAAAAACAAATTCGCCAATTTCCATTTTTGGTAAAAATAATTTGTCTTATAAAATTATTTTACCTTAAAAATCACCAAAATTTTATGTAGACTAATATAAAATCATTAGAAATCTAAATATTTTTACAAAAATATTGTCAAACATTTAACAATTTGCATATTAAGGACTAGTGAGATTCGTCAAATTTTGGTTTGCGTGAATGTTTTCTTCTTGTAGTCAAGATATCATAGATGACAACTAGCATGCTTTGACATAAATACATACATAATTTATAGATGAAACATTCTTCTTGAGAAATTATTTTCTTAATGTTATAAGTTGATTACTTTGTGTAATTCTTTTCATAATGTTATAAGTTGGTTGATTATTTTGAGAAAGTAGAAGGAAATGACAAGGGAATTGACATAAAGATGAGAATTAAAGTTTTAATAAGTATTTTGATGTGATAATATTTTGTACGATGAGATTTAAATGTTTTTGGTTTTTTAAGGGGTTAAATCTTTAATTTAAAATTATGAAAAATAGTAACTTTTTGTTTACTTAGCATTTGTGAGGGCTTGTATTTATATTTAAATAGTGGGAAACCTATCATAATACAATTGTCAAACAAGCAATGGTGACAACCATCACTAACTATTATCAACAAATGTAGGTTTTCTCATCACCGTTATATATGTGTGTGTGTGTGTGTGTGTGTGTGTGTGTTAAAAATCTAATATTTAAAGGTATTTGACAAAAGTGAAGATGTATTTCTTATACATCACTAATAAGTCATTCCAAGTGGTGTAATTTTCTTTAATAATTATTTTCAATGTGTGTTGTGTTTTACCTATTATGCTTGAAAGATAAAGTAATAATTATACTCTAATAATTATATTATTGAATAAATTGAACCAAATATTAAATCACTACCATGTAAATGAATGGTCACAACAAAACTAGTGTAAACACATTTGCTCCTTGTTCATCCATATTGCTCCCCTTAGATGATTGGGTTAAAACCAAACCTTCAAAGATTCAATGTTTAAGTTTCTTCATCGTACCCAAGATATCTCATTTTTTGAATGACAAAACATAATCAAATAGTGATACAAATTATTAAGCTAAAACTAAGTGTTCAAAGAGTTCACTATCATCAAATTTATTGATAATTTATTATAAATTTTTGGGGTGGGTTTTTTTGTTTGATAAAATGATAATAAGAAATAAAGTATTTGACTAATATCCCCATACATATTTAGATTGTTAGAGATGTCTGAATTCTCTTTTATGGAAGGAAACTAATTTTAGGAGGTGAAAAACTTTCTCTCACACACTTTTCTAACTTCATTTAAAGTATCTTATTAATATTCACATAACAATTTGGATTGTTAGAGATGTGTGTATTCCCTTTTATTGAAGGAAACCAACTTCAGGATGTTAAACACATTCCCTCACACACACCACAATGGCTTCACTCAACCTCTAATATATCACGTGTGATTGTGGCATACTAAAAAATACCCCTAATTTGACTACATATTGGAAAATGCCTATAAAAATCACATTATTTAACCCCCTACCAATACGAACCCATTACAAATTCCCAATAAAATACTCCTAGTTTTACTAGATATTGTAGGTATCCATTTTTTCATTAACATTTTTCTACCCCTTTATACTTTTTCATTAACTTTGAGCTTCATTTTTTATATTAGCCAGTATAAAAAATATGGTCAATATATTATGCCATTTTTTCCTCAATATATATCCCACAATATGAATGCATGTGGTATGGTATTGCTCCCCTAGTAAAGCACCCATAACACACACATACATAATGACTCTATTGAGATTTAAATCTAGATTGTTTCTATGGTGAAGTCCCATCCCAACCACAATGTATATATAAATTGATAAAAATTAAAGCCATATTGAACTCTAAAAAAAATCAAACATATCTTAGAATTCAACACTCTGAAAGTTGAAAAATCAAAATTTTAATTAACATTTTTTAATAAAAAATATATTTAATATATCATTTTAATTGAAGTATAACTATTTTTTTTGCAATTTTTCATTATAGAAAAGTTCGATAAAACTATACCTTTCACCATAAAATTAATTTTTCCCTTTCAAATTTCATCACACTTGCAAATGCTGTAAATCTACAATACACTACAAATTTGAAAATATAGAAGATAAATATAGAAGATTTACAAGTCGTGTCAAGAACCATAGTTTGTATTCCATTTCATATTAAACAAAGAGATATAGATGCGTATGTTTAATGTTAGAATTGATGGCTCTAATGTAGATTGTGTGTTGTAAAATCACATTAGACTTTAAAATGATAAACATAGAAAATATTTGTAAGTGGCAAGTTTATAATTATAATGTGAATTGCATTTCATATTAAAGAAAGAGAGACTCTCATGCAATGCTAAATTTTTTCATAATGTATTTGGGCCATAGTGTGGGTAAATTTCTTTTATTGGATGCTTCATTGGATGTGTTAGCCCTGAGGTGCACAACTGACTTTTTGAAGGTCAACGGGAAGATTCGGTCTGATTTGCTGTTCTTAAAAGGGGTCCCACACGGGCCATTGCCTACTCCTTACCTTAACCCGCTCCCACTTTACCCTTTCTCTTTCCTAACTTAACCTTCACGCTCCAACAAATTCCTCTTTGGCCTTAGCCCCAACTGCAATAGCCAAAATGCCCATAAAACCTCACCCATATGCCTTACGCGCCTATAGCACATTTCCCGAAGACATCTCATACCTTCACCGCATCTTCACTGTTGATCTTTCCCCACCAATCCAATGGTCCATGTCCCATCCAATACACCAACTTTTCCGACACTCCTTCGCTGTTAGATCACCCTCACGAGATCTAACGACTATTGTCCATATCGCATAGACAACAAGCGCGATAAGTACCCACCCGATGAGGGCGGTTTTTCTCCCTCCTCTGCTGCTACGTGTCGTCAACTGAATGGCATCGGTGGAGTTCTGACACTTCCCACTTACCGCCCGAGACCGTTCCAATAAAAACCATAACCACTCAAGTCAAACCACCCCACACGTTACCATCCATGCATCTCCACCACCCGATAACTGTCTGATCTGCTTGACTGAAGATCTAACGGCCCGGACATATTCTGCTCCCATCATGACCACTAGCCTCCATAAATTATCTCCACCGTACACCTCCCTTGATCTGACGACCACCATTCATGATCATTCACGACCGTCCATCCGCCCATGCACTCCATACCCCACATTCTGTCTGTTGCACGAAGAAGAAGATGGCCGACTCTTTCAGTCTGGCAACGATCCGACCATAAAATTGAATTAAAAGAAGAGCATGGCCAAAGGAGAAAAGGACACATCATGACTCAGTAACCGAATTAAACAGTCATGGAACTCCACTGCATGATCAATTCGATCACCTGGCAGGACAGCACGGTACCAAAACTGATCAAGTTTTCGTAGTGGAGAAAGCAACTACATTCAAAGACGCTATTAGACATTTAATGGCAGTAGGTGGTCAATTATGACCCCTCCATCCCTAAAACGGCTAAGAGCCATTGTAATGATAGATTATAAATAGCTGAGAACAATATGTACTGAGGGTTCAACTTCTGGAGACTGTAGATACTCTGTAACTTGCAGCCTCTCATCTTCATTTTCAGTAATGCAAGCTTCTTTTGTTGTTACATGCTCAATGTCCATTTCCTTTTTGCTCTAAACTTGTACCTGGAGTGTTTTATTCATGATATATTCTATGCTTAATGCTAGATAACTATCATTTTATCTCTGTATTAGTAAATTGGATGTGTTGTTGAGTAGGTCACTAGGGTTTCTTCTGTATCTAACGCCAGATAACTGTCATCTTATATCCGCGTTGATAGATTAGATTTGCAAGTTTCTTCACTAGTTGCAGCTGGTCATCATAAATTTGTGTATGCATCTGCTGGTGTGGTTAGTATTCTCCATTCATCCACTTAATCTACAAACTGTTGAGCAATGGTGTTCTAAAGCCTTATAGTCTGAGGGTGTTCATGCATGTCTGGAGTGAAACAGAGTGGAAGTGGTTATATGGCTTGAATCAAACAGTCACCTATCCCAATAAGTTCCTAGAACTCTATTGAAGATTATATGTTACCAGGCATCTCTGAGCTACAACCTAGGAGAGTTTCCTGGAGCCCTAACATAATTGGTGCCATTGTCGGGGAGAGGAGACTGAAGCTTAGCTTCTCTGGGAGATGACACAGTCTATTGAAGATTATATGTTACCAGGCATCTCCAAGCTACAACCTAGGAGAGTTTCCTGGACCCCTAACATAATTGGCGCCATTGTCGGGGAGAGGAGATTGAAGCTCAGCTTCTCTGGGAGACGACACAGATCCAACTTTGAGGATATACAACGTCTAGACACATTTTTGGTTGTAACCATCTATCTAGCGAATCTGCTGGAGGCCGAATCTCTTAGCGAATCCACATCACAGTTTTGGCTCAGTCTGTGAGGCACACTCGAAGAAATCCTCAGAAATCACCACCTGACCCAGTGCCTGACCCTGAGAAGATTATCAAGGAAAGAAAGACATCACAAAAGGGAGCATCAGGATTAGGTAAACCTAAACAATCTTATGCATCTCTCCAAAAAAGGCTTGTAACAGAACATATACATGTTGAGAATATAGCCTCTAGCACTAGCAGTGAAGAAAAATTTTCAGAGATTCATAAAGCTCCTTATTCTGTAAGTCCTCCTTTGGATTTCAGCCCAAAGGAAAGCTCCCCTCCAATCCATCATATTCCTTTAACCCTGTCAGTCATTTCTCAACTCCCTACCTTTCAGATTTCCAACACTCTTTCATCTACCATAGCCATGGCATGCCCACAAGCACCCACCAAAATGGAAAGAGTCATGGCTACTAGGTATGGGCCCTTGGTATTGCCTACTCCTTTGAATGCCATGCCTATAGGAGAATATCAGAAGTACATGCCTAAGTTCACTGGGACAGAAGGAGTTACACCAGAAGAACATCTTGAGTCATTCTATAGCTATGTTGATAATCTAGATATTAGTGAATGTGATGTATGGATGAGAGTATTCGACCAAAGCCTAGATGGAGAGGCTAGGAAATGGTTCAGAGAATTGTCCTCTAAGTCTATAACAGACATTGAGGCCTTAGATGATGTTTTCCTAAAGCATTGGGGGGATAAGAAAGATCTACTCTATTATCATACTAAGTTTGGCAACTTAAAAAGGGAAAATGGGGAGTCATTGTCTGATTTCAATAAAATGTTCAACCGCAAGTACAACAAGGTACCAGCTGAAGTGAAACCTACTCCCACCTCTGCCAAGCTCACCTATGCCAATGCCTTTGATTCTAACTTCTACCTACTATTGAGAGAAAGAAGATGTGCTTCTCTAGCTGAAATGCAGGATGCAGCCTTGGAGGTAGAATCCAACATCATGGCTGTAGAGAAACTCAAGGGACATGTTGACAGAAGGAGACAGAGGGGTGAATCTTCTTCATCCTCAGACCCCAAGATAGATAAGATGACCAAGATGATAGAGTCACTAGCCTCTGAAATCTCCAAATTAAAGGTGAAGCAGTGCCCTATGAAAGGAAGAATTCCTAATACTTTTGATACTAGAAATCTGAATCCATATAGGCAAATGAACAGCTGCAGATTATGCAAAGGAGCAAAGATGCAAATGAAGATCAAAGAGTGAAGACCCCTTTCCAGAATGTAGTCATGGAAGAGGAGCAGTTTGATGAAGATGATGAGATCCACTGTATGTGTTATCACAATATCTAACCCTGATAGGCTGCTGATTAGGTAAACCTTGGGTAACTATTTCAAACCAACTTTTGGCTGAGGCTTAGCCTCCTCAACCTGAGAGGGCTCTCTCACTAGGTTAAATATTTTTATAATGGATTAGATGGCTAACTCTATGAAACAACGAAGGAGTGTAAATGGTTGAAACACAGTCAATAAACATCCATTGGGCTTATGGAGTCAAAAAATGCTTAGTATGACAACAATATTAGCTGAACATGGAAGTCAGGGCATCAAAAGTTCAATATATCAGTTAACACATAGGAACATGTAGGAAACATAGTCTACAAGTGCATGAAGGAAGTTAGAGAATTGCCAATGAGTTCTAAGTATCATACATTCATACTACTGCAAATAAGGAAATGAGGACAAACATAAAATAAGTCACCATTGAACTCTTTCTGAATCCTGAGAAGTAAAGCCAAAATCTGTATTCATAAAAACATAATATTCTACAATGACACAATATGAGTGTTTTCTCTGAAAATTTCCAACCCCTGGTGCATTACACCTCTTGTCATATATTGAGTCAATTACAATCTTGGATTCCTTCCTCCAGCAAGAGGGGAATTCGAATTTCTCTAGACCTGACACCTATTGAACTTTAAACAAACTATTCATTACAACTGACTGTAAACTAACAATCTTAGAGACCTAATTTGACTAGGAGTGTAACTCCTTATCTATGCTGGCAAAAACCTTAACTATGAAAAAAAACTCATTCTTTGACATCTGTCCCTATTCATCTTTGGCTTGAGTGATGACTTTAAACTTCATGCTGGCCTTTGATTGCTTGTCCTTTAACTGTCCCTAGATACTAGGAAAATTGCCCCTGTTTTTTCTGCTTTGGTCTCCAAAGTGGTTCCTCGAATTCTGCTAACCATTTTATCCCCTTTAATAACATTTGATGCCTTGAATTAGTCCAAATGTCCTGCTCATATACTCGTGCTAAGACAAAATCCCTTAGATGCTGGTTGAAGCATGGCAACTGTCTGAGCTATGAAATGACTGCTGTTTTCGTAGCACAAAGTTTGGAGTTATTAAATGCCTCTCATTATTTGAATTTTCCTTTGCTTAGTATTCAAAACTTCTGAGGTGGCCCTTTTGTGTCTTCTACAACAACATTATTTCATAATGATTCCCCCTTTTCATTTGAAAATTGATTCAAAAAAACAAAACTGGCAGCTTCAGCAGTTTCATAGTGCGCTATGAAACTGTTGTGCATTATATGTCATTTGTAGCAGTTTCATAGCACGCTACGACACTGCTGTGTGATTCAAGAACACAGTTTTTTGTCATTTTTTGGGATTTTTTGATGGCTTATTCACATGCTATGAGCCAAATAAGCTGGTAATATATATCCAAAATAACCTTCAATCTTCAAAAAGTAGACTTCATATCAAAATTGTCTCAAAATTTTTTCACTTACTGTCAGGTTCATTTATGTTGAGGCTGTTCTTCTGGTTCATTCAGTTGAATATTTAAGTCTTCAACCTGTCTTTTCAGCATCCGGATTTTAGTTCTTAATTTTCCATTTACCCTTTTGACATATCTTGCCTCTTTTATTGCAGGAACAATCCAAGTGAAGTATTGATCATGACTGCTCACTACTTTATATCTTGGAACTTTCCCATCTTCCCAACTAGCTTTTGCTCTTTTGAAATTTGCCTTTTCAATTGCATGTTTTCTTGCCCTTTCCTTGAGTTGGGCAATCTCAAGATTTGTAGACACCAATTTCTTTTTTACCTCCTCAAAACCATATTCCTCTTGTTGAGTGATAACTGCTTACCTCTGTCATCTTTGTGCAGTTGTGATGATTGTTTTGATGGAACCATAGGTTCTTCATGTAATTCTGCTACCTCCCCTATCTCACTTGCTTCTAGCCATGCCTCTTGTGTTCTTCTTAAATGTCTAGTCACAGGTCTTCTTTGCTTGAACATAAACTCGAAGACCTAATCATCAAATTGAAGCCTTTTAGAGGATTTAACTCTTTTTGTTTTGTTCTTACATGCTTCAAGTAGATCTGCTTGGACCAGAGGAGTCTCTTCTATGTCGATAGCCTGGAGAAGATCTTTCAAACTTCCCTTTGAAGCTGGGCTTTCATCAACAATCACAGTCTTCCCCTTTTCCTTGGCTAATTGACTTCTTGTTACTCTTCTTTGGATAGTTTTATTAACATACTGCTCTTGTACCACTTCATTAATCTCAAATTTCTTCTTCTATGACTGTTTAGGGGTGTCTTGAACCACTAGTGGTGTCATGGGCTCCTTCACCTGCTTTCTAGCCTTCAATTTCACAAACCTACTTGATCTTGCTTCCTCTTGATGACTTACTGCTGGTGAAGAAATTTCCTTAGCCTTAGGACTAAGTCCTGTTTCTATTTTAAAGTCTGTCATAAACAAGAAAGCAGACTATTCTCTTCCAATCTTCTGAAGCTCATGTAAAACATTCAACTTGATCAATCCATGATGGAACAAGGAGGTTTCACAAGCTTCTTTCTTCAATTGAACCTTATCAGACATTTTACCTAAACTACGAAACAGATAAAAAGGTAAATCAAGAGATATTTTTCCAGTGAAATGTAAGAGGAGCTTAATATGGTAAGAGTACACCTTATGATATCTTCCCTCACAGGTAAAATATCTTTGGATGCATGTCAGCAAGTTGGAATATGAATCCTTAACATAGCTTCTGGGCATTCATTTTGTTAAGTCCGAGCCTGTGAATTCTGGCTTCACAAATTCTTGGCAGGGTGCCATTTCGAATTTAAAGTTCTTGAACCATCTTTCCTGGCCTCTTAGTATCTCGGTGACTATAGATATAACCTTAGGGGAAATTGGTATTTCTAGCACTCCGACTCTTGAATTCAAACCAATGAAATTGAAAGAAAAATCTTTGGTTACTTGAACGTGACCACCCTAAAGTTTTTTTTCAGAATTTCCAACAACCCACATGTTTGAATGCATGTTCAACCTCTCTGTTTCTCATGAGCACATCTAAACCTTCAGGCTCAGCTCTAAGACACCGGCCTAATCTATGGTTTTTCCTTTCTTCAAACATGTCTATGAAATCCCTGCAAGGAAACTTGAATATAAACTTGCATTGTGTTGGTTTGAACACTGCCTTGCTTGAATTTTAAAACTGAGAACTGCCTCGCCTGAGCTTTCAAAAAATTCTGATGAATACCGCCCTTAAGCTTGCCAATTGTCTTCTTATGCATGAAAGGAACACGGGAAAAAACCAAGACTATCTCACCTCACTTTACCTTTTTTGAAATTTGAAAGAGTGCGTACAAGACATCTAACGAATCTAATGATGAGAATGAGTGGCTGCATGTGATAAGCATGGCTCATGGACTGACACATAGTGGTGAAACATTAACGGATTTTGATGGAAAAGACAGCTAGACAAGATCTAGCACAAATCCTCGATTTCGTAGCGCAGCCAATGCAAGTTCTAGTTTTTGCGCGACGAAATCTCCTAGTTATGAATCCCTGTTTTCGTAGCGCATGTAGTGTATTTTTATGAGTTTGCGCTACGAAAACTCCTAGTTGATTTCATAGCGCATGTCAACTTTAAAATAGTCTTAACACATGACACCTATGAACCAATGTGAGACTAATGATAGTTAAAACAAGATTGTTGACCTTATTTGACAATGAGAACAAGACTCTACTCTATGTTTTAGACTTCCTAAAAAAACAATAGAAATGACTTGACCACGACTTACTTACAACTTTGGAACCATACAAGCTGTCCCAATTTTTTTTTCTTAGTGATAAGAGTATGGAAGACAAAGGAAGTGCTCCCTTTCTGACCTTAGTTGCCTATGATAATTCATTATCCAATGACCAAGTCAGCCAAGAGTGGGACGGTGAAGTTTTTCTACAAACTGAAGATCAACAGAGATATAACCTGAGGTCAAGGATGAGTAATGTCAAAGAAAGCCCTGTCCAAAGAGCTGCTATCCCAGTAGAGCAGCAAATTAGCAAGCAGAAACAACCAGCAGCTGATCCCATCATCCTCAAAGCACCAGCTCAAGAGGTAAGAGTCCCTAACAAGTCCCATCCCCCTTTTAGTTTTGAATCAGAAATCCAGAAGTTGAAAATATATGTACCTCTGACAAAACTAGTAAAGAATGAGGTCTCTAAGAAACCCATCCTTGATGCCCTTGAGCTCAAAGCCACACAAGCATCAAACGGCTGTGTTGATTTGCAAGATGATAAACCCCTAGTTGTTCTTAGTACCATGACTAAACCTGCTAATGAAAATTCCCCTTCATTCTATGTCTCCTTGACCATTCATGACAAAATCCTTCACAATTGCCTACTGGACACAGGCGCCAGCCATAATGTAATGCCCAAGGCTGTCATGGATGAGTTAGGCCTTGATATCACCAGAGCTTATCATGACTTGTTTTCTTTCGATTCCAGAAAGGTGAAATGTCTGGGGTTAATCAAAGACTTGGCCATCACCTTGTCTCAGCTTCCCATGAAGAGCATGGTGATGGATATCGTGGTAGCAGATGTCCCCCCTAATTTTGGCATGCTACTTTGTAGAGGATGGATTAAGAGGTTGGGTGGGACGTTGCAAAATGACTTGTCCTATGCAACTGTCCCGTTTTTTGGGGGAGAAAGCAGAAGGTTATACAGGGAAGCCCAACTAGCCTATATCATCAGTGATGAAAATATTCCCACTAATCGTCCCATTTATGTTGTGGACACTGATTTTGGAGCATGTATTCTCCAAATTGAAGGATTCCAATTGGCCTCAGTGCAGCTCAAGGAACCAGTGGGCCAGATCATGGAGGAAGAAGGTCCACATATATGGGACATGTTCTTTGATGGAGCTTGCTCTAGGGACACTGCAGGAGCAAGTGTAGTGCTGATATCCCCAACTCAAGAATGCATACATCTGTCTTTCAAGCTGAATTTTCAGGTCACCAACAATATAGCAGAGTATGAGGCTTTGATATTGGTCTTAAATGTTGCTAAAGAAATGGGAATCAGAGACATCAAGGTGTTTGGAGATGCCGATCTTATCATTCAACAAGTAAACAAAACGTTCCAAGAAAAACACCCAAGGCTGAAAGCATACAAAGAAGAAGTATGGAGGCTCAAAGATTATTTTAGTAGCTTTGGTATCTCATATATTCCCAGAGTCAAAAATAAGCTTGTTGATTCCCTTGCTGTGTCTGCTAGCATGTTCATCCCTCCCATGCCTCCTAAATTGACTTATCAAGTTCAGGGAAAATATAGACCATCTCTTCTTGATAATGTCAAATACTCGAAAGTTTTTGAGGATGATTATGAAGTAAATAGGTTTTTGCAAGTTATTGATGAATTCTATGAAATGAAAATTGATCAAGAGAATGAAGCCATGGAGGAGTGTCATCAGTCCCAACTAAGGAGCAAAATCTGGCAGGACAACATTGTACAATTGCCTAGTAACCATATACCTAAAGGGTTGGTGCCTCTGGAAAAGTTGTTTGACCATAATGATGTACCCTATAAGCCTGCTCAAGAAGCAAATGAGTCTGCGGTCCATAGACATAACATAGGGAGCCTAGACCATCCCGAGTATATAAACCTATCCACCCATTTGTCTGCTGCCCAAAGTTCTGACTACTGCACCCTAATGAAGAAATTTGATGATGTTTTTGCCTGGGAGTATAGTGACCTTAAGACTTATGACAAAAACATCATTCATCATAAGATTCCACTGGAGAAAGACACCATCCGTTTTAAGCAAAATCTGAGACCCATTAGCCCTCTACTACTTCCTTTAATTGAAAAGGAAATTAAGAAATTGTTGGCTGCCAAGATCACAGTTCCACTGAGGTATTCGAAGTGGGTAGCTAACTTGGTAATAGTAAGGAAGAAAAGTGGGGAAATCTGGCTGTGAGTCAACTTCAGAAACCTGAACAAATGCTCTGAGAAAGACAACTACCCCCTGCCCAAAATGGAACATCTACTGCAAAAGGTTTCAGGGGCTAGAGTCATATCTTTCTTGGATGGATTTTTAGGGTACAACCAAGTGGCTGTACATCCAGAGGACCGAGAAAAGACTGCCTCCACCACTCCTTGGGGCACTTTTATGTACTCCAAGATGCCTTTTGAACTGATGAATGCTGGGGCCACCTTTCATAGGGCCATGGACATAGATTTTGTGGGAGAAAAGGACAAGTTTGTCCTAAGTTACCTTGATGATATAGCAGTTTACTCCAGTAGTCATCAAGATCACTTGCAGCATCTGAATAGGGTGTTTTTGAAGTGCAGAAAGTTTGGGATTTCAGTAAATCCCAAGAAGTCACAGTTTGCTCTAGAAGAAGGCAAAATTTTAGGGCACATTCTTTCTGCTACAGGCGTCAAGATCGACCCAGAAAGAGTCAAAGAAATACAAACATTGTTTGTTCCAAGGTTAAAGAAGGACATTCAATCCTTTTTGGGTAAGATCAATTTTGTAAGGAGGTTTATTCCCAATTTTGCAGAACTAGTGAAGCATATCACCTCCATGCTGAAAAATGGATCAGAGATCAAGTGGACAGATGCAACAAGGAAATATTTTGAAGCCATCAAATGAGCTATTATTTAAGCTCCCACTCTAATCAGCCCTGACTATAATAAGAAGTTCCATATTTTCTCTTTTGCTTTGTGATAGCTCCAAATCTCACTATTATGGTTTGTGATGCTGCACTCATGGCCTAGGGCAACCCCTCCTTCCAAACCTGGTCCAAAATTTAAAAAACAGTGTTTTATCCCTTATATGCGACATTGCCCTAAGTTAAACGCGTGTATACGTGGGTAGGCATATACCCAACCCGCGTATAAGTATTAAAACACTTAAAAAAATATAAAACTCCTTAATTTTGGGCGGAGATCACGGATTTTACCTGCTGATCACCTGTTAGTGCCCGTGGCCCAGCTGTTCCCAACCAACTCACAACTAAAAAACTACTTTGGGTGAGGTATAAAAAGACCTCAAAGGGAAGGCCTAAGGGAGGAGAGAAGAGAGAGAAAGGTTATTATACTGAGATTTTTCCCCTGACCAGGTCTAAAGACCATTGTGCCTTCTGCACTTCCCCCATTTGTACAGGAAACCCTTGTTTCCTTGTGTGTTTATTTTCATCCACTACTTATGACATCATGGAGTGAGTCATGGAAGGAGTTTGCTAAAGGCTTGAGGTTGGACGGACCCAGAAGGAAGCTTTGCTTGGAGACTGCGAAAGGTTACTCAGGTGAAATTATTCCTTTTATGCATTTTATTTGTCTATAATAAAGAAACACGTCTTGGTTCCTGATCCAACTCTTAAGTTTATGATATTCATGTGGAATTCATATGAATGTTGTCAAAGTCATAACAACTTACTCCTTAAACATGAAGATGATTCTTTAATAAGTTTTGCCCATATACCATTACCTTTGGATTGTTTTTTGTAGGACAGAAGACAAAGGGACTGACCGAAGGTTTGGACCCTAAAAGACCTTCAACCGTGACCTAAGTACGCCCTCTTACTATAGAATTTGCTTATAATAACATAATGGCTGTGTGAATGTGTGTTTCTCTTTATAGACAACTTTCAGTCTACTAGGGTTTCAACCCAAAAGCCCTAGGGGAGCATTGCCCTCAACAGTATTGGCGACTCCACTGGGGATCGAACCTAGAATCTCTGGTTTTGCAGACTAGAGATTCTGGGTTCAATCCCCAGTGGAGTCGCCAATCTTGTTACAGAAAGACGACGAAGGTACAGAGCACCCAGTGGCCTTTTTCAGCAAAACTTTAAGGGATGTTGAATTAAGATATGGCATTATTGAAAAATAGGCTTATGCTCTTATTAAGTCTTTGAAGGCATTCCGAATCTACATTCTGCACTCCAAGGTGATTGCCTATGTACCTTCTACCTCAGTAAAGGATGTCCTAACACAGCCAGATGTTGATGGAAGAAGGGCTAAATGGATTGCAAAGCTCATTGAGTTTGACATAAAATTGAAGCCCACGAAGCTTGTCAAAGACCTGGGCCTAGCCCAGCTGATGGCTAAAGAAAATTGCAGAATGTTGGACATCAATTGCGTGGGTACAAATTCAGATGTTGGACAGATAGGGGAAGAAACAATGGAATGAGGGTAGAATCAGTCTTTGGATGAAAATCTGGCTTATTGTGAATGGTATTCTGGAATAGATCACTTCCTTTTGAAGCTAAAAGTCCCTCCAGGCGTTAGTTCAAGCCAGACCAGGACCCTTAATCTTAAAGCAACCAAGTTTTGTATTAATAAAAACCTACTTTATTGGAGGGATCCATCTGGAATCTTCCTTAGATGTCTAGACAAGTCATGTGCCAGTTCCATTCTAGCATCTGTGGAGGACATCACTTTTGGAAAACCACATCCCGCAAGATCCTGAGAGCTAGGTATTATTGGCCCACCCTATTCTCTGATATGTTTTTATTTTTGAAATCTTGTGACAAGTGCCAGAGATTTGCAGGAAAACAACAGCTGAAGTCTTTGTCCCTAAAGCCAATACACACCAGTGGCCCTTTCCAACAGTGGGGTTTAGATTTCATTGGGGATATCAATCCACATTCCAGTGGACAACATAGATGGATCTTAGTAGCCACTAATTATTTTACCAAATGGATTGAGGCCATCCCCACTAAGAAAGCTAATCACCAGGTTGTGATGAAATTCTTGACAAAAAACATTTTCACTAGGTTTGGCTACCCAACCAAATTGGTTACAGACAATGCAACAGCTTTTAGGGCAAAAGAATTGGTGGACATGTGTGAGTCAATGGGCATAAAATTAGTGCACTCCACCTCATATTATCCTCAGGGAAATGGCCTAGCAAAATCATCCAATAAAATCGTAGGAAGGATAATAAAAAAGTTGCTGGAGGACAACAAATGGAGCTGGGATTCCAACCTGAAGTTTGCATTGTGGGCTGATAGGGTTACCACCAAGAAATCCACAGGGAATTCTCCATTCAAGCTGGTATATGGCGCTGAGGTTGTTTTCCCAATCCAATTGATTCTCCCTGTGGCTAGATTCTTGCAAGAAGAGAAGAATGAGGAAGGTGACATGGCAAGGAGGATGAGTGACTTGGCTGAAGTTCATCAGATCAGAGATCAACGGATTGAAATTTTTGCAATACATCAAAGGAAAATCAAGGAAGCCTTTGACAGAAAGGAAAAAATGGATAATTTTTAGGTTGGTGACTGGGTTCTCAAATGAGATGCACCAAAGGAAAAGAAGGGCAATCATGGTAAATTCGATGCTCTATGGACCGGACCATTTGTCATCTCTCAGGTCCAAGAGAACAATACTTTCAGGCTGCAAAGTTTGGAAGGAGAAACTGTTTTTGATGGCCCAGTGAATGGGTGGTTTTTGAAAGCTTATTTTGTCTAAGGCTTTCAGGCCTCAGTATTGTAAATATGCTATTTTTAAAGTTTTAGTGTAGGCTTAGATAGACTCCATGCCCAATGGAACAGTAGGTAATATTCCTGATCTTTTTGCTTATATAAAAGGAAGTAGTCTATGGTTCTTAAAACCTCACAGGGAGGATTTCATCTCTATAAGGAGCCAGTGTTAGCCTTGATGTGCAGTGCTGACTTTTTGAAGGTCAACAAGAAGATTCAGTTTTCTTTGTTGTTCATAAAAGGGGTCAAACACAGGCCATTTCCGACTCCTTACCTTAATCCGCTCCCACTTTACCCTTTCTCTTTCCTAACTTAACTTTCGCACCCCGACAAATTTCTCTTTGGCCTTAGCCCCAAGCGCAATAGCCAAAATCCCATAAAACCTCACCCATATGCCTTATGCGCCTATAGCACATTTCCCGAAGACATCTCATACCTTCACCGCATCTTTTCCGTTGATCTTTCCCCACCAATCCAACAGTCCACGTCCCATCTGATACACCAACTTGTCCGACACTCCTCCGCCATTAGATCACCCCCACCAGATCTAACGACTGTTGCCCATATCGCATAGACAACAAGCGCGAAAGTACCCGCTTGATGAGGGAGGTTTTTCTCCCTCCTTTGCCACTATGTGTCATCCACTGAACGACATCGGGCGAGTTCTGACACTTCCCACTTACCTCCTGATACCCTTCCGATAAAAACCATAACCACTCAAATCAAGCCACCCCGCACGTTACCGTCCGCGCATCTCTGCCGCCCGATAACCGTTCGATCCGCCTGCCTGAAGATCCAATGGCCTGGACATATTCTGCTCCCATCATGACCGCTAGCCTCCAAATTGATCTCCACCACACACCTCCCTTAATCCAACGACCACCATTTGTGATCATTCACGACCGTCCATCCGCCCATGCACTCCATACCCCACGTCCTATCTGTTGCACGAAGAAGAAGATAGCCGACTCTGTCAGTCTGGGAATGATCCAATGAAATTGAATTAAAAGAAGAGCATGGCCGAAGGAGAAAATGACACAACACAACTCAATAACTGAATTAAACAGTCATGGAACTCCACTGCACGATCAATTCGATCACCTGGCAGGACAGAACGGCACTAGAACTGATCAGGTTTTTGTAGTGGAGAAAGCAACTGCATTCA
>APFE030059355.1:3581-16650 GCA_000404065.3 Pinus taeda
TTCATGTTTGAATTTCATGTGTGAATGGATGTCTAAAAGTTTATAACTAACTCCTTTCTTGTATAACATAAAGATGATTTTCACATAAGTCTTTGTCCATATACTGTTGTATTCTTTGGAATTGTTGTTTTTGCGGGGCAAAGGAGCGGAAGGGACGTGAAGAAGGGTTTGGACCCATGAGGAACTACCCAAACGTAGGACCTGAGGTACGTCCTTCTCAGCTTAGAGATAGCTTTTTCTAGTATAATGGCTGTGTATGTGCATGTTTCTTGATTTAGACAACTCTCAGTCTGCTAGGGTTCCACCCAAGAACCTTAGGGGATAAAATCCCGCAACAATGAGCAAGGAAATATAATTCATAATTCAGATGGGACAATATAGAACAACATGATTGAATCCTTGACCTCCATGATTGTTGAGCACTGGTGTGGTTCTGAGGCAAAAATAGTTGATAAGCATGAGATCATTTTAATGAATCTCAAGTGCAATAAAATATCCCAATATGAAGACTTCCATCAAGATTTGATGCAGAGAATCTATGAAGTTAAAGACTCAAAGAATTTGTTATGGAAGCAAGTCTATCTTGCAAAACTTCCTTCCAAGTTTGTTGACTATCTCAAACTACAAGAATACTATCTCAGACTACAAGAATTTTTTCAAATGCCTTTTGAGTCTTACACATGGGGACAAATATATTCAATTATTACTAAAGCTCTCGTTGGTATTTGTACAAGCTCAAAATTTAATAAGTCTCTAGAAAAGTTGTCCAGGTTCCCTGATAGCAAATCATCGTGCAGTAAGTATGGGTTATCTCTTGGTGATCCATTAGTAAAAAGGAGAAAAATCAAGAAACGAGCCAAGAAAGAAAAATTTTATCAACCAAAAAAGACTTTCGGAAGAAAGTTCGATCTTTCAGACAACATAAAATAAAGGGATATTATAAATATGTCCCTAGCACACATTATTATAAACCATCTGACATTCACCTGCATAGTGCCAAGCAAGAAAAATGGAATAAATTGACATGTTGGTTGTGTGACAAAAATGGACATACTGCAAATAACTATCAAGTAGGTGAAGAATCAAAAAGCAATCGAGGCAAGAAATCTCAGCCTCAAAATCAAAAATTAAAAACTCCAAAACAGAGGCTCAGTATCTTTGCATGAGATGTGGGTCTAGAAATCATAAAACTAATCATTGCCCCAATGTGGTGATCAAGGAACATCCCCAGATTCTGCAACAACAGTTGCTTGACTCAATTGTTGAGAGTTCTAATTCTAGTTTCATATATACTTCAAAAGAAGAAGTTGAAGAATTAAATTTTTATGCCGATGCTTGTGACTGTTCAGATTATGAAAATTGTAAATGTATTTTCTCTTTTGAATTTGAAGTTTCTAATGAATCTTCTGATGAAGATATACAACCACAAAAATACAAAGAAAAAATTCTAATGGCATAGACAGAAGAAGATGAGATAAAAATCTTGTCCCAAATAAAAGTTATGGAAGAAGGAGAAATGAAGAATCGCCTTATAGAAGCCTTCATGGGCCAAATGAAATCTTCCATCAAAAGTTCTTCCAAGAAGCCACTCTTCATTGATGCCTCTTATGAAAAGAATGCAAAATCATTCCAAAGGCATAAACAACAAGATAAGGTTCGCACACTTACCATGGGGGAGGTGAGTCATGAAATTCACAATCTCAAATCCGAAATTTCTATTCTTAAATCTCAAATTGTGAGGTTAGAAAAAGGAAAATCCATTGATGGTGCAGATCCTATAGAAGAATATGATATAGAAGAATTTTACAAACCAATTGTACAGATTTATGAAGGAAGAAAAGATACTACTTCATGTTTTGAGGAGATGAGGATACTCGCCATCGAGTACCAGCAACATCATGTGCAAATAAATATTTGCATACAGGGACAAATGTTCAATTTGACTGCTCTCATTGATTCTGGAGCAGACATGAATATTCTAAATACAAAAGTGATCCCTGCTAAATATTGGATGATAACAGAAAGAAAAGTTATTGGCTTGGGAAGTAAAACGTTGAAGTATGAAATTCCCGAAGCATCTATCTACTTTGATAATCACTGCATAAAATTAAAAGTTGCAATTATTGATATCCCTGTTGATTGTATTTTAGGGAACATATTTTTGGCTTCTATTGAACGAGAAAGATTAAATTACCATATGTCTCGGCTCCACGAGTCTCGACAATGGTCCAGACTATGGAAGAGCTAAAGAAAGCTGAATCTAAACTGACAGATCTAAAGGATCTGAAATCCACCATTCATATCTCACAACAGCTAAGCTTACCAACAATACAAAAGAAGATTTCAGAATTAAAGGCATAAATTGAGAAAGAGTGTTGTGCAGAAGATCCAAATGCTTTTTGGCACAAAAAGAAATATTGTGTAGAATTGCCTTATAAAACAGAATATACAGGTCAACCATGTGAAAGTAAGGCAATTCCGATGAACAAGGAATATCGTGAGCTCTGTGAAAAGGAAATCAAGAATCTGTTAAGTAAGAAATTGATCAGAGAATCAGAGAGCCCATGGAATTGTTATGGGTTCTATGTAAATAAAAGAGCAGAACAAATCAGAGGCTTCCCAAGGCTAGTCATCAATTATAAGCCTTTGAACTTAGTACTAGCAGATAATACATATCCCATTCCCCACAAAGGAGATCTGATAAGCAGAATAGCAGGAGCAAAAATATTTTCCAAGTTCGATCTGAAATCAGGATTTTGGCAAGTTGCTATATCAGAGAAGGATAAATTCAAAACAACTTTCACTGTCCCAGTCGGACATTATGAATGGAATGTGATGCCTTCCGGCCTCAAGCATGCACCATCCAAGTTTTAGAAGGTGAGGACTCTATATTCAAACCCTTCTTCGATTTTCTAAGTGTGTATAAAGATGATATACTTATTTTTTCAAGAAAATTGCAAGATCACTTTAAACATATACAAACCTTTGTAAATGGAATAAAGAGGAATTGTCTTGTATTAAGCAAAAACAAAATCGAAGTCTTTCAGATTTCCATTAAATTTCTTCGACATACTATATTCAATGGGCAAATCTCCTTGCAAAAACATGCCCTGGAATTCTCTAACAAATTCCCAGACATCATTACAGACAAGACACAGTGACAAAGATTTCGTGTTTGTTTAAATTGCGTAAGCAATTTCTATCAAGACTGCGCTAAGGACAGAAGCTTGTTAAATCAAAGGTTGTGCAGAAATCCTGAACCTTGGACTCCAATCCATACCAGAGCAGTTCAAAATATTAAAGCCAAAGTTAGAAACCTTCCCATATTGTATATATCTGATGATGTAGCTTATAAGATTGTAGAATTCGATGCTAGCAATATTGGATGGGAGGGTATATTAAAATAGAAAGAAGATAATGAAGAACAAGTTATCCAGTTCGCTTCAGGAACATGGAACCCCACTGCGAAAAGATATTCTACTATAGAAAAAGAAGTGAAAGCAGCATGGAATAACATCGACAAATTCGAGATCCATCTGGTCAATAAACCATTTCTTCCCAGGACAGATGCATGTGCCCTTAAGAAAGTGCTTAATAAAGATATCAAGAAGCCAAATTCGTGAGATGGCAAGCCCTCTTTGCCAATTTTGATTTTGAAGTAGAACACATCAAAGGAGTAGACAACTGTCTGCCTCATTTTCTCAGTCGAGAATACATACAAGCCCAGCCATAATAACAAGAACATGTTTTTATTATTGTTACTGAATGAGACCCAAATAAACAACAAGAAATTCTCAGAACTATCAAAGAAGACCAAAGTTGGGAAGACTACAAGAAGAAGTGGAAGTCAACCTGGCAGCTAAGACAAACAAAAGTCTTAGATGCAGATCTACAGCCACATATAGATATTTCACACCTAGTGCCTGAAAGAAGAGTATTTCCCAAGGGAAATCATTGGATCCATGATATGGTGTATACCAATATTATGGTTGTAGCTCACCAGGCAGAAGAGGCACTACAAAATAATTTCCATGAGGTCGCAATGATCTAGTCTGAAGGAGGAAGACAAAGAAATATTTATTAAAGGTATTTTGTCATCAACAGAACCAGAAACATAGATTGGACAATCACCAGAAATTATCCTATCGTATGTCCACAAAATAATCCTAATATTATCTTTCCTGACATTGTCTTTAATTTTGCAGGTTATAAAAAATTATGGTGGGATTTCCTAAATGTTGATGGAAATAAAGAGACTCATTTTACAAAATCAAAATTTGGGTCAATTAGGACCATACAAAGAAATCAATTTTCAGGACGGTTAGGTGACTGGTGGAAAGATTTTGGAGTAAATTACACTGCTATAGATCCAATCTTTTATGAAAGTTATTTTCACATGTCATGTGACAAATCCTTCCACAAAAATGCCATTGAGTGTTTTCATATTCCTTGTACCATGGTGAGTCACCTGCTGAATTATCCAGAGCACCATATACTACAACAATTTATGGCTATGCATGATGAATAGCTACTCATGACTAAGATAAAGCATCAATATGTGATGAATAAGCCTATGATAGTCCGACGGATCTATACAAAGGCATGGGACGCCCTCATTTATCCTAGAAATAGGTTTTCAGGAATTACGACTCTTGGTGAATCGTCCTACAGTACTAGTCCTTCTACATAAAAAGGTTTTTGTGGGTTTATCCATAAAACTCCACTGTGTAATTATGTTGTCCAGTCATGAGGACTATTCATGGCTAGTTTCCTTGTGGGCCTTAACTGGTTAAAAGGCATCCACATTGTAGATAAGATGCTTTCCGTAGGATTGACTATAATCTTGTAATAGGAAAAAATTCTTTAGTCACGAGACTCAGAGCACTTCTCCGAATTTTGGTGGATATTGAACCACATCTACGTGATAGATAGAATCTTTCAAACTCAACTTGTTGGTCTAATGGTCGGATGTTTTTCCCCTCTTCTTCCTATAAAACGAAGGGAGTCAGGCTCATTCGGGGCATCGAGAGTTGGAGTTATTGTGTCTTTGGAGTTGAGAGTCGAGAGCTTCTCCTGCTCTACAACTGCGGATATTAAGTTTGATCTGCTTGCATCACGAGAGGAAGTCAAGTCTGTAGGTGATCTGAGAAGCCTGCGCATCAGTGTGAGAGCAATAGTGAGAACCTAAAGTGGCCAGATCATTAGTGTGTCAGTCTATATGTGTGTTTTGAGTGTATGTTCAAAGACAGAGTCTATGTAATCACTAGGTAGCCTCCAATAAGCTATCTTAGTATTGAGTAGCAACAGTCTAGTAAATGCAAACACAATCTATCTTTGGTATGAACAGATTGTAAATCTAGTGTAATCCATATCTGAAAAAATTTAATAAAAGACTGTTATTTCATTTTCCGCTTCTGAGTACTATGTGCTTTAATCTGTGTTGCTCAGATAGTAATTCTTGCATAACAGTTCATCACTACATCAACTAGTCGAAGGGACGCCAAAGACCGTGGAAGGCCAGGGGTGCCGTTGTGAAGGTCACAGAGTGTGTGAAAGGTTACTGCTAGTTTTGAGTTCATAACAGCAAGAAAGAAGAGGCTCAGTGAGGCCAAGAACGAGGAGACTCAGCAAAACGCACTACTATAGCACTACTATAGTTGCACTATAGCTCAAATTGCAAGCTTCGTTGAAAGCCCCTGCTTCAAATTGGTATCAAAGCCAATAACGTTTGGTTCGTCGGTTCATTACTCATTTTCTTTCATCACTCATATAAAATGGATCCAATTAGAAAGTCTGTTTGATACCGTGATATAGAAGAGCAAGAGTCATCCGCTCAAGAAAATCCCCTTCGGGATATGTTTGTCATTGCATCTAGTAAGGTTTCGAATTCTGTTGAACTTGAATACGAAGAAAGCCAACCCTCTACTAGATGGAAGCTACCTTCAATTAATGCTTCAGAAGTCTATGCAGATCTATCTGCCACATACAAATATTTTACACCTAGTGCTTAAAAGAAGAGTATTTCCCAAAGGAAATCGTTGGATCCATGATATGGTGTATACCAGTAGTATGGTTGCAACTCACCAAGCAGAAGAGGCATTACAAAATAATTTCCAATATCCTTTGTTGCTCATACCAGTAACAATACTCTTTATTTAGATAACCTTTTAATGCATTTTATTTACTGCAGCGAATTTATTAACTCAAGAGTGAAACAATCGCTCAACGAACACTCAAGTACATTTGATATCATTGCAATTTACTCCTGAAATTCAATGTTTTGATTTTCACAGCCCCACATTAGTTATGTGTTTGCACCAATTCCCGTGTAACTCTATGAAATGGACATAGAATCATAATTTCGAATTAATATTAATTATTATTTGACTTGTATTAATTTTATCTTTATAATGGGCTATTTATTATTTTATTTTGTTGTAATTTGTTATTTAATAAAAAATTAATGTAGATTTTGTTATATAATTGAAAAAATAAATGTATAAAATTAAAAATTACAAAATTAATTTTGTTAATTTTGATATTTAATTAAAAAAAATCTATTAATAATTATAATAATTATTTATTTTAAATTTAATTTTTAAAATGTGATCATGTAATTTTGTTTAACACTATGTTATATGATTTTTTCTATTTTAGAAAAATTTGTTTTATTTATTTTATTTAATGATCTAAAATTTAATTTTGTAAAATTTTTAAAATAATAAATAATAAATTATTTCCTTATTTGAAAAATTAATAAATAAATAATTAATAAATTATATAAAATATTTCTTATTAATAAAGCTAAATCAATTAATTAATCTAATATAATATTTCGAATAGAATTAAATTAAATAAAATAATCTTTATTCAAGATAATATTGTACTTAGTTGAAGAGAATATTGAAAATATAATGAAGGCTTGATGATGGATGGAGTTACCATCAAAAACATTAGACCAATCACAAATAATACATAGTTCTATCTCATAAATCTCCAACAACAATATGAATAACTTAAAAAGTGTCCATTGTGAAGCTTCAAAGACAAATTTAAAATATTGTCTAAAAATTAACCATACAATCTTACTTGTTTATATAATGATTTAGGACATTTTTTTCATTTTGAAAAAAGTATATCATGTATTTATTTATATAACCCTATAAATTCTAATAGTATAAAAAAAATTATATATATATTAAAATAATTAAATAATATAAAAAAAATAAAATTAAAAGATTTTTATTAATGAAATTAAATTAATTAAAATAAATATTAACTCAATTTGATATTAATAATTGAAACGAAAATTGAAAAAATATTAAAAGTTTAAAATTAAGTAATTTAAAATAATTATAAGATTAAATTAAAAATAGATAATTTTTTTAAATGTTAAAAATTACAAATTAAATTGTATTTATTTGTTATTAAATAATAAAATTACAAATTTAATTTTTTTTTTTTTTTTTTTAATCTTTTTTTAATTTTAATTAAATAACAAATCACATCAAAACAAAATAATAAATAACCAATCACTTACAAACTACAATTTGTAAATACAAAAATAATACAAATCAAATCATAACTAAATTTGATTAGAAATTATGATTTGAATTTTGAAATTAATATTTGTGATTTGCCCAAAATTTTGGATGGTAACTCCATCCATCATCAAGGACCAAAAAGGTTTCATTATATTTTCTTATCTTCAATTAACATTATTTGAATTTATTTAATTTTATTGACAATATTATTTTAGATTATTTAACTTATTTAATTTTTTATTAATAAAAAATATTTTAAGTATTTTATAATTAATTACTTATTAAATTTTGAATTATATAGATTATTTGTTATTTATTATATTAAAATTTATAAAATCAAAAATTTATATGATTAAATAAAATAAAACGGAACAAAGCTTTTTTCGAAATGAGAAAAGGTCATACAACATAGTGTAAAACAAAATTGCATGATCACATTCTAGAAAACATTTTTGATAAGATTTTAAAGCTTATGGTCATATTGGAAATAAAATTTCGTTAAAAAAAGGCTTGTACATTATTTTTGTAAGTTGTGTGATCACATTATAGAAAACATTTCCTATTTGATTTTAAAGCCTATGAGCATATCACAAAAAAAAGTGTTGTACATTACTTTTGTTATTATCATTATGTGTGGTGTGGTGTAGCAGGTATTACCCATTTGGTAATAGGTTGGTCAATAAGGTTGAATTACAAATAACCAAATACCTCAATTTACCAATCACTGGAATCTGAATTGATCTGATTCTAAATCTTAATACTAACTTGAATTTAATATTTTTATTTTTATTTAATCACATTTCAACTAAGCGACAAACACTAGCTATTGTATAGCCTTTGTTATTGTTATTATTATTCATTAGCTAACTATGTCTTAAATTGACATTTTTCGCATTGAGTTTATAAACCATGCATAGCATGTAATCATTAAAAGCATTAATGACAACATCATGAGAAAAAATGTAAAAAAAAACACCATCATAAACATAATATATATATCATAATTCTTTTAAAATTAATTATAGAACTCAAAAAAATAGAAAAAATATGACCCTTTTTTTACCTTACCCATGTTTTATTTCTTTCATTATGTGATTTAACCATGGCCTAGTCTTTCTAGATTGTTTTTACAAGATAAGGTGGTGTTTTTATTATAACATGCACTCGACCTTAGGTGTGTTTCTCTTGAACCTGTAATAGAGGGTCGGGTCTCTTACTTCCATCTTTATTACATTGTTGACCGTCATCGCCATCTTCATTGCATCTTAGGTTCGACCCTATCAAGTTGCCATATTAACCCATCGCTCTTTGCACATTATAAATTAGTGATAAAGATACCCTGTACATGGATGCCCTAGATTAGTACCTAATTGTCATGTTGGTGTTGATGCGATGTTATTTTATCACCACATAATCCATCCTTTTAAATTGCCATGACTTAAAATTTGAGCGTCATCTTCCTCTTCTTCATCATCTTCTAGATATACCCTGGAAGGATTCCATTACTCATTTTACCTCATGATTGCTGCTACATTTAGTCTCTCTTATGCATGTTGATATGCCTTGGTCTCATATAATCATTGACATTAACCCTTTTGCTTTCTTTCGCTTGGTGTTCTATCCTTCACAGAGGGACCACTATGATGAGTGCTTTTCCTTGCAAACCTATTTGCTCTTGTCTCCTTAAGGTGCTTATATCTATTAGGTCTCCATTTTTATATTGTTTCATACATATTTTTTCCTATGATTACCTATACTTTTTCCTAGTTCTTTCATTATCATCTCCAATATGTACGTCCTTGGATTATTACCTTAACCTTAAGCATGATAAGGTAGATTGTTAATTGTTTAGTACATTTCCTTTGTTTTCAATGTTTTAAGGAATTTTACCTAATATTTTACTAATGATGGTGAATGTGGAGGATCAATTACTGTGATGGTGAAGGGTTCTTGTTCACTCGGTTCAGTTCTTTTTTGCAAAATAATTTTCTTATTCCTACATTAGAGTCTGTCATATGTCTAACTATCATGGTGAGAATTGAGAAAATGAGTTTTGCATAGCAGGGGCCTGAGATGTTTTACATTGTTTTGTTTGTGCCTAGGATCTTAGGAAGAAGCATGAAGCCACGATTAAAGATATGGTCAAACCTCCCTCTATACGAACCAAATCCTCATATGCAATAAATAACAATGATATTTCAACTCATCAAAAACTCGTTTTTCTATTTCATTAGAAGTTTAAAGTCTTTAATCTCATTCCTAAATGACATTGAATGAGTTATCTTTGAGAATTCTATAATTTGTTAGCCAACGAGATATTTAGACCTAAGTATGGAAACATATTTGGTGGCTTTGTTCTATGGGCCAAGATATTCCGGATATAGTGAGACAAAGGATTCATGTTCGATGGTAGATTGTGTGGAGTCATGTCATTCATGCTCGTTTTGCTTATGAAGACACATCTGATCATTTCAATCCGAGCCAAAGATGCTCTTGCCATTCTATAGGGATGAAGATCATGATTGGAACCTTAAAATGTATGTCATTGTTTGACCTTTGATCTATGAGATCAGAGACATTGATATTATCCATAGATGAAGGATATTCTTGTAAATATATATTAGACCTTGTAATGTGATATGGGGGAGAGGAGGGTTAGTACAATGATACTTTGAGTTCTATCATCCTATGATTTTGTTGTTGATCTACTGTTGATTGTCTTTATGTAGTCTTCTTTCGAAGAAGGCATGACCCCCTTATGATGAAGAAATCATGCATTTGTAGGTGATACATTTGTATGATTTTTATTTCAGTTCTAATTATATTAGCTTATGTTCATGTTTCTTTATTCTCAGCTACTTTTATTTTTAGAGACACTGGTAATTGGTTGAAACTCATTAAGGATATCTTATAAACCATTATTTTGTTCATACACCAACATATGGTATGAGATAACTTAGTGAGTTATTCATCTTAGTTGAGTGTACAATGGAAACATAATACCATGAGGCAAATAGACCTTAAGGGTCATGATTCTCTCACTTGAACCGACTGAGCCCCATTTATATTCGAGTTTGAGAAGAAGTGGTGGGTTCTTTGAAATGTAATGCAAGTGTGATTTCCAATGATTTTTGTTGTTATGCTCTCAAGATATGTTAGGATTTACTCCTACACAAACTCTGTTTGTACCTTATAAGTTTACAAGCCCTAGGTTGATAATAAGTTTCCGAGGTTTATGCAAATAAATAACTCAACATCATCAACTCAAACCTAGTTTCTACGATTTATACTACTTATTCCACCACGATGATCTTCCTTTTTTTCATTCTCATGCTTCTTAAACAATGAAGCGTATCGAGTATCACTTTATGTTTTTTTGAAGGCTTATTGAAACCCCATGAAAGGATACCTTCTATTGAGCACACTACAACGTCTTCTTCAAGCTCATTAAACCATGAAGAAGACATGTTATCAAATATAATTTTATCTCTTTTTTGGCCTCTTTAAAATGGAAGAAAAAAGGCACTATTGACCTTCTATTTCATGTTGGCTAAACTATGAAGGAGATCCGAATAAATAAAAAGAGAAGGGGGGGTGGGGTTCAATCACTTTTGTCCATTCCATCAATCAAAAGGGCAAAATTAGTCTCATTTCCTTTGAACATGTCCCTTGTTTGCATCATTACCATGCAATTGGGTTTTAGCTTACTAGAAGTCATAACACACATATAAGTCTATTCACTCCTCTCGTTGGTTAATCTTCTAGTCACTATGGAGTGAGCAGCGATACTTTCTATTTTATTGCATGGTATCATGTGGTGTTCACTAGTCAATCCTTCCAAGTCACTTTTCTATCATGTTGTTACATGTTCAAGGGTAGTCTAAGCTTCAGTCATTCATCTATAGTCCTCGTTTACCTTTTGTGTCAACCATCCTTGTGTCATTTATACCTCATGACTTCATCCATTCACATAATATCTTGGTCTATTCCATGTCGATTCATGGGGGATACTATAAGGCCCTCCTTAAAAAAAAATTCCCATGGCAACTTTACCTCATTATCTAGAAGATTGATCTAAGAACTAGTAGAAACTTAGAGCTTGCAAACCTCAATGACAAGCCTCCTCGTGATTGACAATGGGTTTACCTCATTGACTCTTGATTTATTGAGTCTATGACTATTTGATGTTGATTCACTCATTCACATTTTGTGGTGTATGCTAGGTACCTTGGGGTCCATGTTCGTCATTGATGGGTCCCCTCACGTTTTTTAGCGGTATACCTCAATGATCAGAAGTTATACGGTTTCTACCATGTTTGACATTAGCTCATTTATTCACATTTTGTAGATTTGTACCATTGAGGTTGAGTAGAAGACCTTGGGATATGGACATCTCACTCTTATATGGAACCCTTCCCAAGTTATGCTTGAGTTACATATCATTATATTTACTTTGAGGGCTACTCTTGGACACATGTTCTATATGCCTCAATAGGTCTACTAATCTAAACTTTGACATTGATCACATTGTTTTTACTAGTGGTTATGATCTTTTGGTTTGTCACATAGATCCATTGTGTATGTCTCGTGGCCATGTACTATCATTAAATTGTGACATTGATCACACTGTTTTTACTAGTGGCTATGATCTTTTGGTTTGTCATATAGATCCACTATGTATGTCTCATAGCCATATACTAGCATTTCATGCCATGGATATGCATTGTATGGTTAGCAACGTGATTATCGAAAACAAAATCTAATTAATTTTCCTAGACATTAATATGTTAGGTCACTACATTATTTATTTTGCATTCAATTTTAAAAATATAAACGATCCAATCAAGCTTAATCCATAGTTAGTAACCATGGCACTAAATAAAGCTATTTAGTTATAAATAATGAAATGTTTCTCATTGTTTGGTTACTGAAGTTAGAATTCAAATGATAATTAAGCTCTATGAATGGGAAATGCATTATTGTTAGTTTAAATTTAAAGTGATAGTTAAAAGTTTGGGGTAAGTTTATTCTAAACATATATATATGCTCAAATCTAGGTTTCTTTCATTCCCTACATGAAACAAGATTGAACTCTATTAGCCATGTCTAATATACATTTCTTTGGATGGTTTCTCAATAACATTTACTATATATGCTCAAATCTAGGTTTCCTTCATTCCCTACACTAAACAAGATTGAACTCTATTAACGATGTCTAACATGCATTTCTCTAACTGGTTTCTCAATAACATTTGCAATATATTATTCCAAGTATGATCGCATACTCTTTTACTTTGTTCCTGTAAAAACGCTCTCTTGGAGAGCAAGTAATAATAAAACGCTGTCTTGGAAAGCACGAAATAATAAAAGTCTATCGCCATTTGACCATCATTGTCTCGAAAAACCTGAAATACACATCGAAATAGCTTGTCCAGCAAGTAATACAAGTCTATGTAAGGCTACCAATTGGCCTTTTCCTTTTGGTATTTTCGGTTTTTCAAATTACCATATTCTTTTAAAATAAA
>APFE030059364.1:0-19747 GCA_000404065.3 Pinus taeda
CTTCTACATTTCAAGGTTTGATGAATTCCATTTTCAAACCCTTCCTTAGAAAATTTTTGTTAGTACTTTTTGATGATATACTAATCTACAACAAGTCTTGGAAGGATAATGTTCAACATGTTGACAGGGTGCTCAAACTATTGGAGGAGAAATAATTATATGCAAAAAGATCCAAATGTTTCTGTGGAATACAAGAGGTGGAATATCTAGGTCATATTGTATCTCATGAGGGTGTTAAGGTAGACCCTAACAAAATTAAATCCATTAAGGAATGGAAAATCCCCACAACCATAAAGCATCTGCGAGGATTTCTCAAGTTGATAGGGTATTATCTCAAGTTTGTTAAGAATAATGGGAGAATAACAACACCTCTAACAACATTACTAAAGAAAGATGCATTTTCTTGGACTCCAGAAGAAACTAGTGCCTTTGAACACCCTAAAGAGGCAATGTGCCAAGCATCAGTCTTAGTTACATTAGTCTTCACAAACAATTTCATTGTGGAATGTGATGCCTTAGGAAATGGAATTGGTTTTGTTTTAATGCAAGAAGGAAGACCCATTGCTTTTTAAATCCGTCCAATCAAAGGAAAGTATTTACACAAACCTATTTATGAGAAGGAAATGTTGGCAATACTACATGCACTAAAGAAATGGCGACCTTACCTAATGGGAAGACACTTCAAGGTAAAGGCATATCATGATATTCTTAAATACATTTTGGAACAAAGATTATCTTCAAAAGAGAAACAAAATGGGTCACAAAGATGTTGGGTTATGACTTTGAAATCATCTACAAAAAAGAAAAGCAAAATGTTGTTGCAGATACACTCTCAAGAAAGGATGAGGATGTGGAAGCATTGTTGTGTCCCGTTTCTATTATCCAACCAGATTGGATAACCAAAGCAAGGGATGAATGGAAGAATGACGAATAAGTGTGGACACTCATTCAAAAATTGCAGCAAGATACCAATACATCTGATACATTTAGCTGGAAAAATGATTCATTATGGTACAAAGATCACTTATATCTTTGTAAGAATTCCCAACTCAAACAAAATATTCTTTTGGAATTGCACAATTCTCCCTTAGGAGGACACTCAAGATTTTTAAAAATTTATCACCGGGTCAAGAAGGAATTTTTTTGGGATGGCCTTAAATATGATATTCAAAATTTTGTGGCGGAATGCTATGTTTGCCAACAAAATAAATTTGAGACAATTAAGACCCCGAGTATGTTACAACCTTTATTCATTCCAAGTCAATGTTGGGAGTAGGTTTCAATGGATTTTATCACAGGTTTACCCAAGTCTAAAGGAAAGAGTGTCATCATGGTGGTAGTTGATAAACTTACCAAGTATGCATAATTTTATGCATTATCTCATTCATTTAAAGCTAGTACAATTGCTACTACATTTATGGAAAAAAATTAAAACTTTACACGGAAACCCATAGATTATTTTAAGCGACAGAGATCCCATTTTCACTAGATATTTTTAGACATAATTATTTTCTAGTCTAAGTACTCAATTAGCTCATAGCTCATCTGATCATCCTCAATTTGATGGGAAAAATGAGATAGTGAACAAATGTTTGAAGGATATATTCGTTGCTTTCTATTTGATAAAAAAACATAATGGGTTAAGTGGTTACCTCTGGCTGAATGGTGATATAACACTTCCTTCCATACTGTAGCAAAAATGACACCATTTATGGCACTTTATTAATATCATCCACTGTCCATCACATCATCTTTAAGAAAAAATTATAAGGTTCAAGCAATGGAATATCACATCTGTTAGAAACTAGATTGACCTCAGGCTGAAGGAAGGCAATCCTAGGATAACCACAAACCAAGCTTAACCTGGTAGCTAGCCCTACCAGGTCGGGAGAGGGCTCTCTCCTTTATGAATCTTAGTCAAAATGACTGGATTGAATGGGATTTTAGGCTAGGTATAGTAGCTCAAAGGATTTTGATTGATTTTGTGCTGGATTAGATGGAGCTAGGCAATTTGGGTCTGGGAAATTAGGTCGGGATGCAGAGTGTTCTATGGGGCAAGGTAGGTATAGGCTTTGGCACTTAAAATCTAGCGAGGTGGGATGTCTAAGACTGGTGAGGAGCTAAGGAGGGCATGTGAAGATCATGTATCCTTCTCAAAAGGCAGAAAACATAAAATATTGAATGGTTTCCCAAGGTAGAGCACTGTAAACAATGAATTCTACCTATTTATCTTGATATCATTCAGTTAGAAGTAGTGTGTTATCACAAAAACAGACCCTGATATGCTACTGATCAGGAAGACCTTGTGTAACTCTTTCAAACCAACTTTTGGCTGAGGCTTAGCCTCCTCAACCTGAGAGGGCTCTCTCAATAGGTTAAAGATTTTTGGTAAAGATTAGATGGCTAACTCTATGGATTGAAATCAAATGAAAATGTATAAATGGTTGAAATACCAATCAACAAGCATCTATTGGGATATGGAGTCAGAGTATGTTTTAGTACAACAGTAGATCAACTTACATGGAAGTCAGGGTATAAAGAGTTTTAATCTACCAGCAAAACAGAGACATAACATAGGAAACACAGTTTATAAACACATGAAGGAAGTTAGAGCATTATCAATGAATTCTACGCAACATGTGTTCATACCACTGCAAGTGAGAAAATGAAGAAATCCATGAGGAAATCAAACACATAAAACCCTCTTTGAATCCTGAGTAGTAAAGCCAAACTTCTGCATTAACATAAAAAATACAATGTTCTACAATAACATAATATGCCCTGTTTCTCTTGAAAATTTCCAACCCTTGGTGCATTACGTCTTCTCCCATATATAGAGTTCATTAGATGAATTAGATTCCTTCCTATAGCATGAGGAGAATTCAAATTCTACTTGACCTGATACCTATTGACACTTTAAACAAACTATTGATTACAACTGACTGTTAACTCACAGTTCTAGAGACCTAATACAACTAGGAGTGTAACTCCTTATTATGATTAAAACAACCTTATCTAGGAATTAAACATTCATTTTGACACCTATAAATCCATGAATTCAAATTTGATGATGCCCATAACCCTCCAGCCGGCCTTTAATAACTTCTCCTTCATCTATCCTGAAAACTAGGAGACTCTTCCTTGCTCTGTTTTGGCTAAAAAATAGGTGTTGGGACAAAGCTCGTATCTCCTCATCAAAAATGCATTTTGAAAACCTAAAGGAGGCTTTTGTACAATGCTCGGTGCTGAACAAAAACCTCTCTTGGTTTTTTGCAATACCTTTCCTACTGCCCAGAAACTGTCTTTGAATATCAGGTGTAAACTGGAAAATTCTGATTTGTGAAAAACTGCTCCTACAACAGTTTCATAACGCATGTTGATTCATCAATTTCGCCCAGATCATAATGAATTTGAAGAAATTCAGTATGTTAGAAATAAAAACCTCTTTCAATTTTCCAAAATATGCTTTCAGTTGCTCTAGAGACCTCTTGGAAGTTGACTACCTAAAACAAATTTTCTGCTGAAAAAAGCTGCTTCAGTGATTTCGTAGTGCAAGGTTTGGTATGTGTATATGAATTCATTTCTTGAATTTACCTTTTCATTAGGGCTTAAACCTTCTCAAGTGATCTTATTACATCTCTGGAGCAACATCCCTTTCAAAATAATCCTTTTCTCTTTCATGATAGATCCTCAAAAAACAAAACTGTCACCTTCCGCAGTTTCGTAGCGTGCTATGAAACTACTGTGTGAGTAAAAAACACACAGTTTTTTTTTTCAAAATTGTCTTTCTTGGGATTTTTCAACGGCTTCACCATATGCTAATAGGCTATACAAAACTGACATCATCCATCCAAAAACAAAAATGTAAGTTCTACATCAAAATTGTATTAAGACTCCTCACTTACTGTGTGGTTTATTTTAGCTAAGGATTCCCTTCAGGTTTACTCAGTTGAATCTCCAAGTCTTCAATTTGCCTCTTCATCACTTTGATGTTGGGTTTGAGCCTGTTATTAATCCATCTGATGTATCTTACCTCCTTAATAGCAGGGACGGTCCAAGTGAAATATTGAGCTTTTCTGCTCACTACTTGAGGTTTTGAATTTTTCTCATGTTCCCACTTAGCCTTCATTTTATTAAAGTTGACCTTTTCAGTTGCATGTCTTCTTGCCCTTTTCTCAAGTTTGGCGATTTCAGGCTTGGCAAGCTTCAACTTCTCCTTGACCTCCTCAAAGCTCTGTCTTTCTTCTTGAGTGCTAATTGCCTTGTTTCTGTCATTCTTGTGCATTGGTGATGGTTGTACTGGTGATGATATTTCCTTAGCCCTAGGGCTAATTCCCGTTTCAGCGCTTGTGATATCTTCTTTTCTTTTGACATTTTCTCCTTTGAAATCACTTTAGATAAAACAACCTTGAAGAAAATGCCTTGCTTAATTGAAGAGCTGCCCCGCTTGAATTTGATGAAGATTTCTGATCTCTGCTCACCATGGGCTTGTTTACTCAAACTAAGAATTGTATCAAATGTCTATTGCATGAACACGACCAGATCAACATGAATATGTCGAGGATCAATTAACTCTTCCCTTTTTTTTTTTGAAATTTGAAATGACTGCAGACAAATTACCCCTAACGAATCTAATGATGGATATGAATGGTTGTATGTAAGTGGTAAGGTTCATGGGCTGACACTTGATGATTAAAATCTAACAAATTCTAGTGGATTTGACAACTAGACAAGATTTAACAAGAAACCCCGATTTCGTAGCGTGCTACGAAAACTCCTAGACATGAATCCTTGATTTCGTAGTGCATCTAATGTATTTTCAGAGTTTTGCGCTACGAAAACTCCTAGACAGTTTCGTAGCGCCTTCAAAATTTTAAAATGACCAGATACATGAAATTTTTGAAATGTTATGGGATTTATAAGGGGTAAAACAAGGTTGTGGACTTTTATTTAATAGTGGAAACAAGACTCCAACTCTATGATTTAGACTCTAAAACAAAAAACAATAAAAATGACTTGACCAAGACTAACACAAATACTTTGCAAGCATGCGGGTTGTCCAAAATTATAGAAAACTTTTTTTAGTGATAACACTTTGTATGGGGAATCCAACTAGATTGAAATTCTAAGTTCCTTGAGGATAAGAACACAACGCCTTTGAAATCTATATCCAAAATATGAACATGAACATCATCTTTGCGATTTCTCAATTTAAGGAAGGATGCATCTTAAAACACTTCGTTGAAGAAGTCGTAAGTTACAAATACTTTCTATGGACCTTTTTTTGCAGAGTCTCTCCAATATCCCCCTAAAAGGTGGTGTAGGGGAAATTCTACATCTATCCTCCACTCACAACATATATTTTAAAGTTGGATTGGGTAGCAACACAAATAACTTTTGTTAACTCATGGCTCTAAAACTAGTGTGGACTTTCTCAATTTCAAATTTCTAGAGAGTCTATACTTGTGATTCAAAGGATTGAAAAGAGAATTCAATTTGGACAACATCACTCTACACCCTCTTTTCATGACAAATTCAACCTAGAAAAATTGCGAAAATTAAAATAAAATTGTTATTTTTTGGGCATCATGTAGGCTCAAAAAGGACAACTCAACCCCACCATGAAAGGGTGTGTCCCTTGGTCAAAATTCAACCCATTCAACTTGTATATATACATTGTATTACATTTCATTTTTATCACCAATTCATCAATCTTCTCTCTCCTAAAGCAACCGCATGTGCGACATAAGAAAGAAGAAGCCTAACTGAAGTTGATCGAGTGATCTATTTAACTATTGAGATGGATGTAGGCCACAGGGGCCACATGGCCTTCTTTTTAAAAGAGTTGACCAAGGCTGACTAGTATAAGTTTGACTGATAATTGACTTGGATAATTGTCACACATTTCTATACAAATTGTTGATTAGTAAACCTTGCTAAAGAATAATTTCTCCTAGAAGAAAATTTGGTGGACTTTTCTCCCAAGGTTGGGTTTCCCAGGGTAAAATTGTTTTCTCTATAATGCATTGGATGTCTCTTTATGATCTTATAGTTTTTGTTGCATTTGTTGTTGAGATTTTATGTGTATTATTGCTCAATGATTTAGTGGCATGAGGTAAATGGTTAAGGATCATTAGGTAGTAATTATCATATCATAAAATTAGTTTCTACTGTATATTTTGTACAAAATTCAACCATCCTTTTATTGAAATAGGTAGTAATTATCATATCATAAAATTAGTTTCTGCTGTATATTTTGTACAAAATTCAACCATCCTTTTACTGAAACAAGTCTTCTCTCACACGTCTTTGGAAAATGTTTATAGGGGCATGAAAAATGAAGCAAAAATGTTATCTAAGGATGGAATTGCACTAAAAAATGGGACTTAGAAAAGTTCTAATATCACTTCTGAATGTTACTTTGACCATGTTCAGTCTCCCCGGTTCTAAGTTACAAGTTTGCTAAATATTGAGATCTATGATCGATGTCTAGCTTCATGGAAAGATAAAATGAACTACGGTAGGGATTGTGGCTCTCTTAGTGTGTAAAGTTGAATATAGTTTATTAGAAATTTTAATGAGAATTGAATATGATATTTCACTAATATAGATCTTAGTTGATGTTTATTTGAAAGAAAATTTTAGAGAACTATATGCTTGTAAATACACATTTTGAATTCACTCTCAGAGTACCATTGTAATTTTGTTTTCATAAATAAAATTACAAATTTGTTTACTCTTTATATATATATATATAAAATTCATTTTTGGCAAATAAATGGCTTAAATTATAGTGAGGAAGTTGTGTAATTACATTAGTGCTTAACATGGAGTTTGACAAGACACATTTAAAATATTTCAATGGTGTATTGCTTCATAAAAAAATGTATGAATACTTTTTATATTATTATTATTATTATTTATGTTCAACATGAAGTGTTTTTCCCAGATCAAAATAAATATTTTAGAAAAAGATCTCCTAAATATAGAAAACATAAATCCATCTTAACTCAAAATATCATATGTAAATAAAAATCAAGTTTCTTGATATGAAAAAGTTTTTTAAATTGAAAAAACAATTATCCAAAACTACAATAATCTAATTAAACTTATTCCCCAAACTATTTTAAATATACCCATATAAATGTATATCAATAATAAATATCATAATGAATACAATTATTTAAACATTTATATTATTTTATTTGATAATTACTCTCTAATTATTTACTCTGCCATTCCTTTCTCACACTTCAAATTATTGTTATAAATTAAAATGCTAAGAATAAAAACACATTTTAATACGATATTCTATAGATAAAAACTTATGGTCGTGAAACCAAATTTATAATAATTATTTTTTTAAAGGTTGTTTAATGATGGAGAGTTTTAGTTAGAAAAGCAATCTGAATATTAGGTGAATCTATCTATGAATTATTGAATTGTGAATTTATTAATATGGGTTATTTAAACATGTGTATTTATAGAAAATTATATATGTTTTAAAAAACAATTTTTCAAAAGATTTAGTATGAGTTATGAAATTTACACACAATGATAATGTTTATTATAATAAGGTAATAAGGAAATGTGAGTTAAAAATAATTATACAAATAAAATTGCTGATAAATATCTATAGGTATCGATCTATAATAAACATAGGTATCAATCTATAATAAACATCAAAATACTTATCTTCATATTTATAAATAAACTTTGTTACAATATCATGGTTTATCAATATCACAAGCCTAAAAATCTACTACTCATCCATATGTTATTTGTTTATATGAATTTTTTTAATTAATCAAATTTATTAAAAAGAAATAAAAAAGAACTCTGAACGTTTGATTTCTATATACTACGTTGAATATTTTAAAATTTTTAGTGGAGGTTAAATCTTTACTATTCACCTACTAATTATTAATAATTAAATAAAAATTTCTAAAACTCCAATTCTTAAATAAACATGTTGTGATTAACAACCAGAAAATAAAATTTATAATTTTAGAATTATCTTTTCAAGAAAAATGATGAAATTGAACTATTACAATTAATACTTTAGAATTTTGGAAATTAAAACTGAAATTTCACAATTAATTGGATGAAATAATTAAAGCTAAGAGGTAGGTTTCCAAACCTTATTTTCCCGAATTTATTAAAGTTTTTAACAATAATAATCCAAAATAAAACTAAAAATAACATTAAAAAATTCAGAGATGTAAAAAACTTTTATATTATATATATTGATTTTAAAATTGTTTTGTCTTAGTTAAGATTTTTTTTTTGAATGAATCAGATTAACAGCAAAAAATTTACAAGAATGGAAACCTTATTCCAATCACCCACTACCAACTAATAATTTCAAGCAGCTTGATTTTCTTTGAATAATAATGAATCAATTTGCAATTATAAACAATAGCCAATTATAATTATCTTATCACTAATTTCACAACTAAATTATAAAAAACATTCCGCCTTATAAAAATATATCAATTTTATAAAAAATTAACATAACAATATCAAAAGAAAATTGTTTATTATGACACTGTCATAATACTTCACTTGAGTAAGTCTTTGTAGCCAAAAATTACAGACCATATAACCTCAAACTACAGTTCCTTCCATAGTTCTTGGTCCTCATCTGTAGAATTGTACGCTTTCCTCTGAGTTTAGCCCGAGGTTTATCTTATCACTAATTTCACAACTAAATTATAAAAAACATTCCACCTTATAAAAATATATCAATTTTATAAAAAATTAACATAACAATATCAAAAGAAAATTGTTTTGTTTATTACGACACTGTCATAATACTTCACTTGAGTAAGTCTTTGTAGCCAAAAATTACAGACCATATAACCTCAAACTACAGTTCCTTCCATAGTTCTTGGTCCTCATCTGTAGAATTGTACGCTTTCCTCTGAGTTTAGCCCGAGGTCTGAGTTAGAATGTACATTTTGACGGCATGCGAATCAACAGTTGCTGTGAGATTGCCTTGTAAATTTGATGGGAGGTATGAATGCTGCAAGGTTAAAACAGGAAAAGGTGTCATAATTACTCCATACTTTTTTTTAAATGTGAAATCAATAAAATGATGTTCGCTAATACCCTAAACAAAATTTTTCTATATGTTAATGATGGTAACGATTTTGATGATAATAAGTTTTGCTAATGTAATGAGAAATATAATACAGAGGAAGAAAAAAAAGCCATACAGCCCACAAATCTCTAGCTTGAACCAGGGCATTGGAGGGAAGGCCAATGTCTCCCCAACTGGCAGTTATAGCAGCTTGTGAACTGCCTCTATTCCATAGGATTACAGCAACTCTGTTATTGGACATTGGCCCAGCCCATACCTGCAGTTTTTTATATGTTCAAAAATACATTGAAAGAAAATATTTCAAAATTACAGTATATATTTTAACATTAAAGGCCCAAAAGAGAGAATGCATAAAAAGCAGAAGAAAAATAGCACATACAAATATTGAAACTGTGCATACATTTCGACATAATCTGAGACTCCACAAAGTTTGATATTATTCATGGTACATATAATACATAGAATGCTGAGACAGAATCTATCTTTACATAAGTTAAATATGCAACCAACAAGAATCACATACCTCAAGATGCCCTTGCTGGCTGACTTTCTTCCCTTGAACTCCTAATGGGTCTGTACAATCCATAAGAGTTGGAAGATATCAATCAACTAAGAATATATTTTGGAATTCATATTAAAAAAATACTTGTTTTAAAAGATTTTATAAATCTGACCTTGGTTAACACTAATGACTTCCCTGTTGCTCAGAATCTCTAGTGTTTCTGAGGTTGCAGACCTTGTATCACATCCAATCAGAAGGGGTGCCTGCAGGGTATAAGATTGCTAACTAAATCAACATGAAACATTGAAATTAAAATGTTTCCATTCTACAGTGTGTCTATATATAAACGAGTAATTTATTTAATTTATTGACTCCCTGAATTCTGCTATGCATACTCTGTTTTGTTTTGTTATTGTTCCTATTCTGTTTCGTTTTGTTATTGTTCCTATTTTGTTTTGTTCCAGCGATCAACTGTTTTGAGAGAGATGTATTAGTTACTTTTGAGTTGTTTTCAGTTTATGCACTACCATTTGTTACCTTGATCAAAGCCCATATGCTGAAGTGTGACCGGTATTCTGCAATGCTCATATTGCCATTTCCAACCTCCAACATGTCGGGATCTGATTCCAGAAATCAATGACCAAACACAAAACTCAAATTGGTAAGAGAGGTTGAAATTTGTCATGAAATATAAGCAGAACAAAGCTTTGTTTGTCGTGAGGGTCGAAAGTTTCCCTTGACAACACAATTTATACAATATCAATAGAGTTGTAATTTACCATTCCATCCACCAGGCCCTGCATAAGCTGCCCATTGGTCATTGTGGTCAGCGTGAGATGCCATGCTGGAGAAACAAGCTACAGTTAGAATACTCATGAAAGGCCATTAAATATCTATCATACATAGGAATGCATATTGTTCAGTTTCAACCTTCAAGAAGACAATATACACTCCCCATGAACCTATACTGTCCATTACCTATGCCAGTTGTCTCGAATGTCTCCCGTAGTTCTCCAGCTATTTGCGATCTTGGGTGCCCAGGTTGCAGGATGCTCGAAACCCCTGCAGGATCAAACACAAACTGCCTGTAACGTCTGACTGGCGGTAAAAACCAAGCTTCTAGGTGACGTTTCTCCTTTGATTAAACACAAGATTATTAACAAAAGCAACTTACCAGTCACACATTGAATAGAATATAGGACGACCGGCGTTACTAATAGCTTTGCTCATTTTTGTGTGCCTGTATATTTTTCATAAAAGTTAAACACCAATGTTAGATAGATAGCAGTCTAGATCCATCTATGAAAGCTTGTTGATTAAAAATAGCACAAATAATATATACCTCTCCCTAGGGTTTGTGGCATCATGATTGCAATGATCATATTTTAAATAATCTACTCCCTGAACATTCATCCATAACGTAACCACCATTTTTTAGTATTGCAATGATGGCATGATTCAAGTTCAAAACCTTAGCCAGAAATTGAGAAAACTTAATTTTACAGGAGGTTTAGCTTACCCATGAAGCAAACGTTTTAGCATCTTGTTCCTCATATCCAAGGGAGCCTGGCATGGTTTTACTGCATGTCAGATATCTGGCAAAACATACCAAACACAAAATCAATTTGAATTCACAGATAAAACCAGAATGAATCAGAATTTTGATATCCTAAGAATGGTTTTGATTTATCTAATATTTTATTTACACTGACCCAGCACTCGAATATATTCCAAATTTGAGTCCTTTGGAGTGTACGTAGTCTGCTAAGGCCTTGATTCCGGAAGGAAACTTTGAAGCTTTAGCAACCAAATTACCCTGGCAATCCATATGCTCGCTTTCAGTTAACCGGAGGTTCTGATCCTTGATTAAACAATTTATAAATCTAAAACAAGTGAAGGAGCCTTTTAATTTACCTGAGCATCTCGGTTCAACTCACCCCAACAGTCATCTGAAGGTCGATTTGCACAAGCATGAGTTTAACGATATAAAACTAGCTACTAAATGACTGTCAATTTTTATATATATATATATATATATATATATATATATATATATATATATTTATATTTATGCTGCTTATAATGAAGATATGGAATTATATAAGTTACCTATATTCACATAGTCATATCCAACTTTGGATAATCCAGTGGAAACCATTGCATCAGCTGCATCATAGATATTCATAATAAGGTAAACAAATCATCCTAAGCGGATTATTTCTTTCGATCACTGACCAAAAACTATTTTAAATGATTGTTTAGAAACCGGATAATCAAGATACCTGTTTCACGAATAGTATTTTCATCAACAGTGCAACGGAAACGATTCCAACTGTTCCAACTGAGTACAGAACACACCCAATCTATATACATGAGTATCTGTGTATTATACTACATAATTATCTAATATCAAATATGCCAACAGCTTATTATTGAGAAGACATTACCCCATCTGAGGCGTCTTGCCAAGCCCATTAGATAACAAACGCCTACGAATTGGACGAGCTCCATTGATCTGATCCCACAAGCCATTTAGAAAAAGAAACAGGAGAAAAATAGAGACCGTCTTCCTGAAAGACGGGAGAAAAATCGATACCATCTTCCTCGAAGTTTAAAACTAAAGAATTGCAATATAACTGCAGGTCTAAGGTCCCCGAATCTTGTTCACAATATCCTGCTTATTTCCACCCTTAAATAAACATGACATTCTATAGTTATCGTTCACAAATCAGCCTGCAAAGTATTTGATGAACTAATAAAACAAGTAGCAGATAATGTGTGGACTAGCTTGATCTAGAATTAGTGAATGATCTACCAGCATGCGTAAGAGTTTCAGCAACATTACCACTACCTGTAGCAGTGGCACTTGGAGTTCAAGTAGATTGAAATCTACATATAGAATTGTTGCCTCCACTTTTGGCATTGCCTCATAAAACGTACAGACTAGCTTGATCTACAATTAGTGAATGATCTACTAGCATGCATAAGAACTTCAGCAGCACTACCACTACATGTACCAGAGGCACTTGTAGTTCAAGATATTGAAATCTCGATATGGAACTATTACTTCCACTTTAAGCAGTTTTCTTTAGTTAATCTTTTGGTTATTTTTGCTCAAAATTAAATAACCAGAGTCACAATATAAAATTCTATCAGAAAAAATCAAAATATCTATTACTTAAACCAGTTAAACTATACCAATTTAAAGTACTTAATAATATCTATTTTGAAATTCTAACAGAAAAATATAAAATATCTATTAGTTAAACCAGATAAAACCATGCCAATTTAAAATACTTAATAATATCTATTAGTTAAACCAATTAAACCATGCTAATTTACTTAATTTTTAATTAAAAAAAATCTCTGTTTCTGTTCTCTACGCCGTACACTACACCGCGCCATGTACCAATCTATCTGACTATCTATTAGTTGAACCATGACAATTTAAAATACTTAATTTTTAATTAAAAAGAGAACGGTCTGTGTCCGTTCTTTACGCCGTACACGACACCGCGCCATGTACCAATCTGTCTGACTGCTCAAATAATTTCATGGTCGATTTCGTCCGTTCTCAAAGGCGTCCGAGAACAAGCGTAGCCCGAGATATATGTACCCAAGGTCAGAGCTTTTTGCCAGAGAATGGATTCCCCACCTTTGCCTGTTACAATGACCCCTACCTCTATGGGACACCCTCCTTAGAATACCCCGGATTGCTCAAGGACTCAATTCATGCAGGTTACCCATGGGACCCAGACAAGAGGACCTTGTTGCCTAATCTGGACGCATTGAGGCAGAAGGTAAGCCCTTGTTTGGCTGAAAGTTTCAGAGGATCTGTTATGTCAGAAAGCCCTGTTGTCGCCGAGGCTTGCATGTATTAAATATACATATGTCCCCTGATGAGGATTTCATTAGTGATTTCTTGCCATTGACAGAGACTGACATGTCAACAACATCTAAGTCCGCTATTTTAATCGCCTCTGGGTTCTTTGATAGGACGAATAATGGTTGATCTTGCCCTCACAGGAGAAGCTCATGGGGTGCCCCTGCAGTATTTTTCGATTGAACGTTTTCTTCAGAATCCGCAGGTAATCCCAAAGAATATGAGGAACAGGTTTCTCCTTATCTGTGTACCACATCGTCATAAAGGTACAAATATGCTGAAAATAATCGTAACACTACTTGAATTTGATATTGTTCATTTCAGTTTTCCTTGATGAACTAACATTTTCTGTGGGTTAGATTCAGAGTGAATGGAAGTATATGTAAATGTTTATAAAAATCACTACTCTTCTTACGATCAGAGTCACAGTGGATATGCTAGCTCTTCTGGCTTATATGGTGCAGGGAATCTTTTGTGACTGTCCTTTGGCTCTATGATATATATGTTCTTTCAAAAATAAAGATCACTACGCTTTTTTTTTGCTCTGTTGAAGCTAGCAGCTACATCAAATACTTGTCTATGTAAAAGAATCAAAGGAGCTTAGAGTGCTTGTCATTTTACCGGAATAAAGATCACTATGTTTTTTTTTCTCTGTTGAATCTAGCAACTACATCAAATGCTTTTCTATGTAAAAGAATCAAAGGAGCTTAGAGTGCTTGTCATTTTACCGGAAGCAGCAGTAGATTAGTATGTTAGGCATATTTTCATTCAGGTTCAGTATGGTTATGTTCCATGATGACTGAAGATGGAAAATTAGTTCTGTTTCTATGAATGGTCGTTTTCCATTATCTAAGAGAGCATTGCACTACATGCTTTCAAATCAAATTTTCAAAGAGATAAGTTTAAACATGCCATTTTTGGGATTTGTAATTGCAACTATTACTAGAATACAGCCATGTAATTGTTGGTGAAATTGTAACTTTTTATTATTGGAATTGCATTTATGAATGTATAAATGGATTCAGCTTTCTGAAAAACACTTAAACCTGGATTGTGCAATCACAATCACAATCACTAATATTTACAATTCCAACAATTCTTCTAAAATTTTATCAAATTTTGATAAAACTGGTCAGAACAATGTTCCCAGAAAAAATAACAAATAAGAATGTTTACTATACTGCTCTTCAAACATTTACCAATAATATTCCTTGTTGAATTTTGTCCTGGAAGCATTCCATTACATTTTATGGATTGAATGAGTGTTCAGGTTGTATCCTTTCAGGTTTTAACGGAGTTGATTTCTGTAATTGCATATTGTTAAATGCTTAAGGTCCAAATCAAATGTCATTAAATTTGTGTTATTGCACCTCTGCTCTTCTATATAGAAGAGATGTTGTAATTTCATGTTCTGTCTTGTTTTCCTTTGCCACTCATTATTGTTGAAATTGAATCAAATATATCTTAAAGGTTCTTGGGTCGTTATAATTCCGTGGAAACTCTTGCCATTTTAATTTGAAATTCAATTCATAAAAGACTATCCCCATCTATCCATACGGTTGCAATCCATTTCTCTAGCACCCAAGTGGCTAGCATATTTCCATTAAATTACCTATCACATTGAAGATGGACACAGATATCCTGGCCTGCAGTTTTCCTGTTTCATCCTCTGAACTTCGAATTTAAAAAAGCAAACAATTCTTGAACGAGTCTAGCAACTTTGGGTAGTGTTCATGTGACATACCCAGTTCCGTCTGTTTGCTTTTGATTGGAGTTATAAGGCTGATACAATTCCGTGCAATAGCCGTGTCGGTCCATTGCTCCTGACTTCAACTTTCCCCTCGTGGGCAGGAGGAGAGGGCTCTGTTGTGGACCTCACACCTCTAATATGCACTGTGGTATTCATCATATACTCGACACTAATGAAGGAGTAGTCAACAAATATGTCTACTCAATCACAATATTTCTGTCCATAATGCCTTGCTCAATCTATTATGCTCACTTCTCTAATGCTTAATGGATTTGCAGTTTTGGATTTTCCAATATTCAATACCGACCAATGTATACAAGTTTGGAAACAGACATGGCCTTGTGAAAGTGGCAGTGGAATGCTGTGAAAGTGGCAGTGGAATGCTTTAGGGCCTGTCAGCATAATATGGCAAAATTCATTTGACGTGACAGATGATGCCTGGTAACTTGAAATAACAAGAAGACATTTTCATTTTTTTATTTTATTTTGAGGAGAATTGTTTTAAAATAGTATCTTCAACCAGCATTTTCATTAAATTTGAGAGATCCATAATTCGATTAGAATTCACAAGTCCAAGACTGGAAAAGAGAGAACATGTCACGATCCTCGTGAATCATGTCACCAATTTGCAGTGTGCATTTAATCTTTTGGATGTTATTCTGAAAAAGAAATAAACATCGACCAATCACAATTCTTCAATTCCATTCTCGTCCCATGATCGACTTGGGACGAAAGCTGAAACCAAGCTAACTGCCACTAGAATCAGGAGTACTAAACGTAAGACATTACCTTCCAATGAAACACACACGCAGACATATATAATATTTTCCAGATAGAAGAGATATGAGGGGAGGGTTTGGGCTTCAAAATTGGATATCCTTGCCAAAACAACATTCATAATCAATGATGGGGCGCATGAGCACTTGTATTACCAGAATGAATCAGAAGTTTCCTATATAGGCCTCATAACTGACGCATTTCCTATTCCGAACGCAAGTGTTACTTTTTTGTCTTATTTCAAAGCTTATACAAAGAGATGAACCAAAGAAGTATAATGAGACATAAATACAAATCTACTATGATGCATTTGGCAAAGAATCCCATTTATGGACAAGTTCAGTATTTACTTATTTGCATCGAGGGCAATCTCAAAGAACTCAGAACCACCCTCAGAAGGCGGGTGTTTCAGCTGCACATCATGTGTATTTGAAGAGTCAACATTTGCTAGCCATTGTGAATCAACTTCAAGTTTACCCATCGAGAAAAAATGACCACTGTCTTCATATAAGACATTTGGTGCTTTTTGACGACTAGGAAAAAGTGGCCTCTTGAAGCTTGGATCAGCAACCCTTTGATCATTGGTCGGAGCATACTCATGCACTCTGGCCCAGATTTACCAACATAGTCACATCATAGTTGGCTGCAATTATTGGGTACAGAGGATTACTAAACTCATCTAATTTGCAAGTCAGATAGTAAACCTGCTTGCCATATAATGTGTAATAAACTCTTCTGTTTTCAAGATCAAAGCCACATCCAATGACAGTGTTCACAGCGCCCCAAGCTCTTTTCATAGAAGATAAGTTATGCTGCTCTCTCTCACCATCTACATGAGCCATCCCTGCATCAACACCCACATTATATTACAATCCAAATTCCAACCTTCATGTGGATACAATATGGAACTGTAAAACAAACACAGCATTCATTTCATAGTTGGAGATATAAAAAACGTGTTAATCATTATTATGGGATAAGGTATTGACTGTCAAATATGCATAGCGCCTTCAAAGGAACTCATGAAAAAGAGCAACACGCATGCATTCTTCAAAGCGGTGGCTAATGCAAACCCAATTCATTGATTTTGGTTCTATGCAAATTGTAGAAATTTAATCCTATTTCTCTGCAGCTAGAATGATAATTACACAAGGACAATCAACCGTTGGGATTAATATCATCATATACAAAAGGTCATTCATTATCCAGACGAGGGTGGATGCTTATAACTTCAGGGCTTAAAAGATAGGTTGACAAAACCTAAACTAGAAAATTCAATAAATGACCACCAGGCTGACCTCAATGTGCAGACAATATAAACATGCCTGAACAATATGGAAGGGTTATCTTGTGAATGTGGGTTTCTTGCATGCTTCTTGAAAGAGGTTAAATGTAGCTAAAGGTTAGATTTGCTTCTATCCAGTGAAGGTTTTCACTTAGCTTCAGGCAAGCATAATTAGTGGACTCTTGATGTGTGATTTCCACCTTCAATCAATAACCGTCACTGTTTACATTGAAGTTCCCTGCAGTCTAGTATTATATCCTTCTTTGTTGTTTTCCTTTGCCGCTCATTATTGTTGGAATTGTAGTCTTATTGGCTTAAATCAAATATATCTTGAGGGTTCTTGGGTCATTATAGTTTCGTGGAAACTCTTGCCATTTTAATTTGAAATTCAATTCATAAAAGACTCTCCCCATCTATCCATACGGTTGCAATCCTTTTTTCTATAACTCAAGTGGATAGCATATTTCCATTAAATTACCAATGACATTGACGATGGACATAGATATCCTGGCTGGTAGTTTCCCTGTTTCATCATCTGAACTTCGAATTTAAAAAGGAAAACAATTCTTGAACGCATCTAGCAACTTTGGGTAGTGTTCATGTGACATACCCAGCTCCGCCTGTTTGCTTTTGATTGGAGTTATAAGGCTGATACAATTCCATGCAATAGCCGTTGGTCCATTGCTCCTGACTTCAACTTCCCCCTCTTGGGCAGGAGGAGAGGGCTCTGTTTTGGACCTCACACCTCTAACATGCACTGTGGTATTCATCATACACTTGACACTAATGAAGGAGTAGTCAACAAATATGTCTACTCAATCACAATATGTCTACTCAATCACAATATTTCTGTCCATAATGCCTTGCTCAATCTATTATTCTCACTTCTCTAATGCTTAATGGATTTGCAGTTTTGGATTTTCCAATATCTAATACCGACCAATTTATACAAGTTTGGACACAGACATAGATAAAATATGAGAATCCAGATTACATTATTAATCAAATGCAATTACATATATACAAGAAGTGTTGTCTCAAGATAGGTAGGCTATCTTAGACACACAATCCGTTGATTGAGAGATTATCTCAACCACACACTAATCTAGGAAATATATCCTAACTATTAGGAACAGACTCCTTTACTTAATAAGAATCACAACTAAGACAAGTAGGAATTAGATATTCCAACACTCCCCCTTAATGAGTACTTGTCTCCATATCAATCTGTAAAATCTAGTTGTGGTCAAATGTACCAAAAAGAATATGTTGATGTCCATATAAAGGAGCAACCATCCATCGGAATGCATGGGTACTAACTGCTGCAACTGCCAGTCTTGTAGGATGTCCTTCGCATACATGGTTTTTTCAACCATTATCACTACACACCTGTACCTGTAAATCCCCCTCCAATATCATCATGGGTTTTATCGGATTACTCGTAACCATGCTATGGGTTTTATCTGATCACCCTCAACCATGCCACCAAGGGCTCTCAGCCACCAAGGCTAAACACAGCCACAAAGGCTCAACTCAGCCATGAAGGATCAACACAACCACGAAGGCTCAACTCAGCCATGAAGGCACTCAAGCCACTCTTGGCCACAACCTTGCCACTAGGGCACTCCAACCACTAAGTCTCACCAAAGGCCCAACTCAACCAGGCCGAGGGTTTTCTCGGCTAACCCTAAACCATGCCAATAGGAATCTCTGTCCCACTTCACTCTTACATGTGGTTTCTGGCTTACCACAAATCGACACTGCAAATACAAAGTGGATTTTAGATTACCACGAACTGTATGGGGTTACACATGCCTTGTAAGGCTTACATTTCACACTCCAACTCTGGAGTTACCAGGTACACAGTTTACAAAGACCACTACAAAACACCCTAGACTTGCTTACTAATAAAATGTGACTCATAAAATAACATGCTAGTGAGTCTATTCCATAAACTCACAATAATTCACACAAACTCGATTGTTCATCATCTTCCAATCTTTGACGCAGCTCCTCTAATGCCATCTTCATTGTCATGTCTTCATCATATCCCATAGTTAATCATTTCTACAAATAAATTTGTCTATTGTTGGAATGGCCAATTCCAACAGAAACACAAATGTATGACAGTAGTTGGCCAAACTAAATGTCACTATATTCTTTTAACCAGAATTACATCACCGACATAACAAAAATAAAATTTTAACAATGGCATTCTCCTATTCGTTGAACAACAGCAGAAGAAAGCTCTGTCAAGCTCTCAAATCCACAGTTGAAACGATGAATGCGCCTCTTAGAATCGCGCAACTTAAAATCAAATGTATTTGTAAGACCTAACAATGGATATCTTGATTTTACTGATTCTGTACCATCAACTCACTGCCTTGGAGAGAAATCACTGTGACCATCCTCATCAATCTCCGGTGGCTCTAATGTCAGAGTCGAAT
>APFE030059367.1:9952-27604 GCA_000404065.3 Pinus taeda
CAACAAAAAGGAGATTTGAACCCAAGACCTCTACTCTCATAAATTAGCTTTGAACCAAGTGAGCTAAACAAAAAGATTGAGAGAGAGAGAGAGAGAGAGAGAGGGGTGGGGGCTTTGTTTTTTTTGGTCACTGAAGCTTTGGATTGTGTGCTTGCTTGAGAAAGCTCTTTTTCTCCCTACAAAACAAAAACACAAAACCCAACACAGACATACAAAAAAAACAAACCTTACGGCTTAAATTTAGCTTTACCCGGAAACTAAATATCTTCCTCAATGTTTCTGATTTTCCGAGATCACACTAAGGCGCAACAGAAAAGAGCATATGCATGAGAAAAATCCTTCCTTTCTGTTTCTGATTTGCCCAGATCACACAGAGTCACAGGGAAAAGAGCATATGTAGAAATTAAAGGTATAGATCCGGTAATAAAAAAGAGCTAAATAAACCAAAAACGAAATAAACAGAGAGAAAATAATTGTAAACTGCAAATAAACACTGTATACCTCCAGATCTTAAAAATGACGCAGCTAGGGCTACCAAAAACCTTTTCGCGTGAAACGAAAGGGGTTCCTCACTGAAACAAATGCTCCTAAAATAACAGAGCAGTCCTCTCGGCCCGAAAGTAGTAAAAAACAACAGATCTAGGAGATGGCAGTCGGATGCAGTTGTACCAGCTTCAGATTTGGATCACAAATGGACGCGGCCCTCAAATAGCTCTGATACCATGTAGGAATTTACAGGGTAATTTCCTCAGACAGAACACCAAAGGAGACCGCTCACAAACAGATCACAGATCAATACACCAGTATTTTGACGTGGTTAAAACCCTCAAAGAGGGAAATAGTCCACGGCCTGAGCCAACGCGACCACTTCAGGCAATTTATTAATAAAAGAATGAAAATTTACATAAGCTTCTCTCGTGAACGGTTAACCTACAAATGACCCTCCATGCGCTTTAAATAGAAATCATGGACCAATCGGGTGTTAAGCCACGGATCAAGTGTCGGTAATACCGAGGAGAGAATGAACCGTCGGATCACTATATATCATGACCGTTAGATTGTAAGTTACAAATGTACATAGTAAAGAAACACACTTTACCTAACTCTATACTAGACCAAGTTATACTTAACTATTCCTATGTGTCGGAATATCCTAACAGGGTTTGGGCCAAAACTACAGGGTTTAGTCCCTCTCTTGTATTTTTTATTTTTCCCTGCTCAAGTTATTGCACTATTTTCCTTTTTTTCAGTAGGTGTAATATTACAAAATTTGTAGTTGCAGGTTTTCTTATCACCTCTCTTGTGGGAAGAGTGATTGGAATATCTAAAATAAAAACCCAAAAAATATTTGTTTATGATTTCTTGGAAATTGTTAAGTATGGGACTGTAATCCTTCTGCATGTTTAGTTTCTGCACTTTAGGAGTTAGTGCATTGGTTTGGGAATTAGAGTTTGTGTTGTAGGTTAGAGTATATTTCAATAAAATTCAACTCATATTTTCCATGTTAATTTACTTTGTTTTAATATTGATCATTTGATGCATGTGGACACACCTTTCTACATCCACCTAGGCCACTCCATATCCCTCCTAGACACCCCACATTTCCTCCAAACTTTGCCACCATATTACTCTGCTAAGGTAAATGGAGGACATTGTGGGAACAAACTTTGGTGCAAGATAGACCTTCAAGGGGTACTAGGCTTGGCTAAGGGGCTCCCACACCCTTCATTCACCTTTTTCCACCTTCATAGCCCCGGGTTGATAAGTAAAGCTAGTAGCTCTGGGAGTTGCAGCATTCTTGTTGCAATACCTAGGCTCATCAATAAGCCCTACTTCCCTTCCACATTTCCATGGCCTAACCTCTGAGGATCTTGACACCTTCATGTTTGAATTTTTTGTTTTCTGTAGGACCTATGACTATGCCTCTAATGAGAAGAAGCTAAATTTGTTTCCTTCTACCCTCAAATATGTAACCTTGCGTTGGTTTATGAGTTTACCTGGAGATAACATCACTACCTGGACCCAAATGCAACAAGCCTTCAATGACAAATACAAGGATTACTGTAGGTCCAAAGAAACAAAGGAGAAAATCTTTAGGATGACCCTTGGACCTAATGAATCCTTAGAGGACTATGAGGAAATATTTCAACTCAAATATAGGAGGGCCAATTGTACCCTTGATCCTGAGTCACTCAAGCTAGTCCTCTAAGGGATCATGGAAGATGCAATGGAAACCCTTAACATTTTGTTTGGAGGATATATATACCAATTGCCTTATGATGACATCAAAATTGTATTCAAGAATCACTCTAGGGTTGTTAGGAAAAAGGGTAGGTCTAGTCAAAGCTTGGTCAATTCTGCTCCCTCTACAACAATCATCAAGCATGAGATAATAAATATGTTGGAATATTTTAAGAGTCAAATGTTGCATACATTTTCCCTCCAAATGGGTACTATGAAAATAAAAAGGAAGCAAGAGGAAGCAGAAAGGGAACTAGCTATATTTTTCCCTGAATGTACTCAGATACATCCTAGGAATGAGTGCCCACTGAATGTCATAGATGTGTACTTAGTCTATGAAGAGAATCATGCAACGAACAAATTTCCATATCTACCAAGCCTAAAGGTTGTATACCAAGGATGGGTAGAAGGTGGTTTAGAGTAGTTATGCTTCATTAACCAAAGAAGGCCTCCAGGTCCTCGGCCATATCAACAAGGCATGCAAGGTGAACATTATCCTAACTACAATCCAAATTAGAATGCACCTTTCCATCCTTGGTACCTTTCCACTCATTCATCATGGTCCACACCTCATCCTTGGACTTGTGCTCCACAATATCCTCCTCATCCTATCAACCTTCCTTTTTAGCCATATCCACCCTAATATTCCCAATGGACCAACCCCTCACTTGGGTGGAGGCCTCAAACAACCCAACCTCCAACTTTATTTCCACCACCTCAACCTCAACCACAACTTCCTCACCATTCCCCACCTAAGCAACCTCAAATGCCTTCTCAATCTAGTATGAAACCAAACAATAAGAAAACACAACAAGTTTATAGTGGGGAGACATCCCATCCTATGGAAATCCAAGAGATCGGCCTTTGGTCTAGGATGGTTCTCCCATATAATCAACCACCTTCTCAACCTGAAGAGCTTGAAGAAGAGAAGGAAGGGAGTTCCCCTCAAGCTAATGCACCTCCTTATCCTGAAAGGTTGGTCCACCTTAACCAACACACCCCATAAGAGGTTGAACTTCTGGGAAGAACTTGTGTGTTAAGGTACCCCTTCTCCAAACCATCAAAGATGTTCCCATTTACAACAAGCTTATTAAGGAGAAATGTTTCAAAATGCCTAGGAGAAGAAGAAGAGATACCCCCACCATCAATGTTTTAGGACAACTATCTGATCTAATGCTTGGGAGGGTGATATCCCCAAAGTACTTGGACCCTGGTATCCCAATAATGGATTTGCACATAGATAGCATTATGGTCTCTAATACCTTGATTGATCTTGGGGTTGCAATCAATGTGATGCTGGGGAAACCATGTTGAAGCTCAATCTCTAAGGGGCTTTGAGGAAGACCATTACAATGTTGAAGCTTGCAGACAGATCCACAGTAGCTCTTGAGGGAGTTATATAGGATTTCATGGTCTCCATTGACTCCTGAGAGTACCTCACATATTTTCTGGTCCTCCAACCCATAACCAAGTTTAATGGATATCCTCTCATCCTAGGAAGAACTTTGTTAGCCATTGTTGATGCCTACATTAGTTGTAGGGTTGGGAACATGACTATTAAGATTGGACATTTATCAAAACAACTTGTGTTGTATCCTCCTTCTCAACCCTGTATTGAGCATGATATACCCTTATGGTTAGAGGATGAGGAAGACGAAGAATTTTATCATAAAACACCCTACTTAGTCTTCACATTGGACATTGTTATAGGGGGAGGGAAAATTGATGAAGATGACCTTATTGAACATATCTTACATAATCATCCCCCCACTTCCATACTAGTTAATGAACTGATGAAATGATCTGAGACTAATCCTTGGAATAATTTTTTCTTTGTTGATTCTAGCCTATAACATGCCAAATTTGTGGATATTGTCATATCTAGAGCTCTAAATATCAACCCCTCTCTCTGCTGAGAAGGAATAATAGTTATGCATTGTGTTGAGGAAACACCTGGATGATTTTTATTGGGATTATAAGGAAATGAGTGGTGTGCATCCCTTAGTCTGTACTCATCATATTTGCATCAAAGAGGGAAGCAAACCTGTGCGGCAACCCTAAAGAAGGATGAACCCAACACTTAAGGACATTGTGAAAGAGGAATTACAAAAGCTACTGGATGCAGGGTTCATATATCCCATTTCAAATAGTGAGTGTGTTTCCCCTCTTATTTTAGTCCCCAAGAAAAATGGGAAGTGGAGGATTTTTGTTGAATACCGAGAGCTTAACAAGGTTACAAATAAGGACTATTTTCCTTTACCCTTCATTGACCAAGTCCTAGATGGCCTTGTAGGAAAGAAATTATTTTTCTTCCTGGTTGGATTTAGTGGATACAACCAAATATAGATCAGCCTTGAAGACCAAGATAATACCACCTTCACATGTCCTTGGGGTACCTTTACCTATAGATTCCTTCCATTCGATCTGTGCAATGCCCCTACTACTTTCCATAGGGAAGTTCTAAGTATCTTTGTTGCACTTGTTCATGACATTGTCGAGATATACATGGATGAATTCACTCCTTATGTATGTGAATTCTAGGAAGCTCTTTCTAATTTGTGGAAAGTCTTAAATAAATGCATTGAAATGATTTTTTTATGAATGCAGGGACTGTCCTTGGCCATTCTATATCCAATGAAGGAATACAGGTTGACCCAAACAAAATTTCCATCATCAAAAGGGTCCCTATCCCTAAAAAACAAAGAGATGTCATGAGTTTCCTTCGATTAGTTGGGTATTATAGAAAGTTCACTGAAGACTTTAGTAAACTAGCTTCAACATTGTTTGGACTACAAGCTAAAGATTCAGACTTTTTTTGGACAGAAAACTGTCAAGAAGCTTTTGAAGTACTAAAAGACAAGCTAGCCACTACACCGATTCTTGGAGGTCCCAACTGGTCATTACCTTTCAATATACATACATATACCTCAATTAAAGTTGTAGGGGTTTCCTTAATACAAGTGGAAGAAAAATTGCCTTGTGTTATCTATTTCATCAGTAAGAACCTTTCTAAAATCGGGTTAAATTATTCTGTCACTGAAAATGAACTTTTAGTTGTGGTACACTCTTTGAACAAGTTTAGGCATTATATCACTGGTTATCAAACTTGTTTACACATTGATCATGCAACCATTAAGTATTTAATGAATGAACCATATGTCAATGCTAGGATAATTAGATGGTTATTATTATTTCAGTAGTTTGATTTCACTATTATTGACAAACTAGGGAAACAGAATGTGGTTGCAAATATCTTGTCAAGACTAACCCTACCTGCAGAAAAGGAAGAGATGGTGGATGATCGACTCCCAGATGAACACCTTTATTCCATATTGGTGCTTTCTCCTTGTTTTTTTGATATATCCAACTACTTGGTTGCTGGGAGGTTGTCTCCTAATCTATCCTCCAAGGAGAAAAGCAAGATTATTAGGAAAAGTGCCCCATTCACTTGGATTGGGGGAAATCTTTTCAGGTTGGGGCTAGATCATATCCCAGGGATATGTGTGAGGGAATACGAGGTCTTTTAAATCCTCTTATAATTCCATGATGGACCTTGTGGGGGCCACTTTGTTTCTAAGAGGACAACCTTCAAAGTTCTACAAGCACGTTACTACTGGCCCACTTTACATCAAGATGCAAGGAGGTATACCACTAGGTGTGATCAGTGCCACAGGATGGGTAATTCCACACCTAAGGATCAAATTACATTACAAACACAAGTGGCTCTAGAGTCATTTGATAAGTGGGGCATGGATTTCACTGGACCTATTGATCCCTCATCAGGACAGAAGAAGTATATCATTGTGTCTTACCTGACTAAATGGGCTGAAACAAAGGTAGTTAAGGTAGTAACTCAACAAAAGGTGGTTGATTTTATGAGGAAAAACATATTCTACAAGTTTGGTTATCCAAGAGAATTAGTCATTGATCAAGGAGTGCAATTGACATCAAATCTGATTGAATATCTCATGAGGTATCACCACATCAAGCATAGGACATCCACTTCCTATCACCCTCAGGCAAATGGCCAAATAGAGGTCACAAATAGATCATTGGAGAAAATTCTAACCAAAGTTGTTAGAAACAATATAAAAGATTGGGAAGATAGACTTGTAGAATCCACTTGGGCCTATAACACAACTTGGAATAACACCACAGAATTTACTCCATTTGAACTAGTTTATGGAAAGAAGGCCCCTTTGTCCATTCAATTTGAATACAACACCTTAAGGATGGAAACTCAATTAGAATTAGACCTCGCTACTGCAAAATAAGAGAGACTGCACCAACTTAATGGTTTATATGAATTTAGGCCACAAGTTCTCCTGCACATTGAGGTAATCCAGCTACAAAGAAATATTTGGGATGACAAACACATTAGGGAGAAGACTTTTCAAGAACGATATTGGGCCTTGTTGTATGATTCCAGATTTAAGGATTTAAAGGGGAAGTTAATGATAACATGGTTGGGTCCCTATATATTAGAGAGATGTCATAGAATGAGTTTGTCCATATCAAAAAAATTGATAATGAAGGGATTCCCTTACTTGTCAATGGTTATAGGTTGAATTTGTATAAAAGACCTTTGTTCAAGGAAGATTTTATTAGTTCAATCAGTAGAGAATTGAATGTGATTTGGAGGCTCACAAACCTTAATCCACAAAGATTCTAAAAAAATAAAAAAAATAAAGGGCCTAGATGAAAACCTATATGAGGCATCTAAGGCCAACTCTAGGGTTGAAAACCTCTGTGAGGCAGCCCAATAGAGAAAAAAAAAAAAATCAAATGAAAAGATCCCAAAAAAAAAAAAAAAAACAGAAATAAAAATCATATGAAAAGATCCCCGAGTGAAAACATTCTTTGAAGCGCCTAGGGAAAGCATGCATGTTGAAAACCTCTATAGAAGTAGTTTGCATGTCTAAAAAAAAAAGACACAAGGAAGGATTCCTTACACCAATTTTGCTAACATCTCTCTTTTGCAGGACTTCAGATAGTCAGAAGAATAATGACTACAAAGCTAGTTCTACAAATTCGTTTATCCATTCTTTCTAGCTATCCATTGCATTTTCACCGTCTTCATTCACCTCCCTAGCTCTCTTCATCATTTAGCCAACAATTGGACCATGTTTTGCCTCCTTTTTGAAGTGCCATAGGATTGTCCTAAATTGCTACATGAGCAACCTAAACTGCTACAGGAGCAAGTTGAATTTCTATAGGAGGCATATCCAATTGGAGAAAGGAGCAAAAAGATCATGTTTTCCTTAGGAAATGTTGAGATAGGTCCACCAAAATACCTCCATCACTAATCCACTCCATATGGCTAAATTCATCCTCAAGATTCCACTCTGGCATACATAAAGAAAAAAAAAACCAAAAAAACTTTGTCTTCAACTTTTTCACCACATACACCACCCTCTAATGAGCTTAATCATGTCCCCATAACTCCTATGTTTTTTCTAAGTTATCAAATGCAATACGAGGTCTTGAGGAGGGATGAAATGACCACTACATGAAGGGGGTCCCTCTTGTAGCATCCTACATAGTGACAATAAAAATTTGAACCAATTTTTTTTACAACCTTAGTGTAGAATATCTAAAAACCCTGAGGCATCATGAAGACATTAGTAAAGCTGAGAAGGAACACCCCACCCCTCGGAAGTAGAAGATAGGTTATCCATCCATCAAATAAACTGCAGAAGGAGCACTGGAAAGAGGCGTGCACATGAAAAAGGGGATTTTATCAGTAAAAAAAAATAAAAATTATAAAGACCAGTGCAAAAGCAAACAAAGGAAATTAACATCTTCAAATTCATCATGTTATGAAGCTTAGTAGTAGCATGAAAGAATATCCAACAATTCGATATCAGGTAGGCTTGGGTATGACACCCCTCACCTATTCCCTATGCATATGATGAAAAAATGTGTTTAATGATAGAGAATGGATTTTTTTATGGGCTAGAGGTGGCCAATAAACTTGGCCACCTTCAATTAGTTAACTTCAATTTACTCAGCCACCATGCAACATGGAAAATTCAAGCTAAGTGGGGTGATAATTATGAGGAGTAGGGACAATAGTTCAAGTCACCACAATGATGTGATCCTTTACCACAAAAAGAATATATTGTACAAGGCTTGACTCCACTTGCATAATCGCTCATATCTAGAAAATAGTTGGAGAAGGATGAGATAAATGCTACCAGAGACTACCTAGGGTACCACTGAGCTACCACAAACCGTGTTTGCAAGTACTACAGGAGAGTTTGGACTACTACAAGAGGGTTTGAACTGCTACAGGAGTAGAGAAAGAAGCTACATGGGAGAATTAAAAGGGAAAAAGGAGCCAAAACCACCATAGATTGTCCTCAAACACTCATGCACGCAAGAAAATCATTTGGAAATGAGTAAGTGGCCTCCTCCCTCTCTAAATTCCCATACACCTCCATGAAGAATTATGTTTGAATTAGGTATCATGTAGCAAACAATTGTGTAGTAGTTTCCTCTGAAATTTATTTGATGGGAAGGTAAGATAGGGGTAGAAAAAGTTTGATTTTTTTTATAAATAAATATCACCCTACTCCTTCGCTGATAGAAAGGACAAATTTGAAACTATACCTGCACCCGAGACTGCTCTGAGGCCAAAATTAAAATTCACCCAAAATGCCAGCTAGAAGGAGCATTAGGAGCAACGGGGGGAGGTTTCAACAGAAGAGAACCCATAGACGCAAAAAAATCCATCATCTTCCCCCTATTTTGGATATTTTCCTGAGACATCAGTGGATGGAGTTCTTTGAGAAATTAAAGGGGGATGATGATGAGATAACTCAAGAGTTTTCCATGGCACTAAATTCTCAGGGAGAAAATAGTGCCATTACTATTGTTAGGGGACTTTCCATCTCTTTGAATGTTGAACTCATAAGAAGAGTGGCTACCCTACCCTTGTGAGATTGATGAGCAGTAAGTGTTACAGTCAGGAAGAACTTCTTCATTCATAGATAAAAATATTTTAGAAGATAAAAATGGAGTGAGAAGAGAGAGTCTACCTTACCCCTGGGATGAAGTACATATCTTGTGAAGGGAGGTTGATCATTGTATATGCCTATCATTTTAGGTTGCTCCATGAGCTAAGGTTCAAATCAGAATTACCCACTCCATAGAGACTCATCGTTCCACATTTCCTCTTGCATTCTATCATTGAAATGAACCAAAAAGTGAAGGAAAGGAAACACCAGCACATTTCCCACCATGGCCTCATGCCTTCAACCACCTAAGGAACCATGTGATGTGGACTCTCATTGTAGACATGTACATGGAAATTTTAATTTAAAAACAAGTCATTAACTCCATATAGCAAGAAGGAACACCAACCTCTAGTATTGGGGCTAGGGAAGGGAAGGAGGAAGAGTTGGAGGAAGTAGAAACCAAGGAAGAGAAGGAGGCAACAAAAACCGAGGAAAGAGGGGAAGAGAAACAAAGAACAGAGGGAGAGAACCCTGAGGAGACCAACAAACCTCAAGAGACATAAATACAAGGACAACAGATAAGCCTCTCACCCGGAAACACAGAGAAATAAGTAGTTTCCACATTGGCCACACTTGGCACACCTCTCAAGCCCAAAAGAAAGTAGCCAAGGAAAGGACCCTTATATTTTAAAACAAGGAAGAGCACCAAGATAAGGTAAGGGAAGCCTCAACCTTCTTCAATTATTCTTATCATCATTTATGAATCAACAAGCAAAAAGGAAGAAGAGGGACCTAGTGAGGGAAAGATTGATGAAGTTATCTCTCCTTAGTCCAAGGCTAAGAAACATGTGCTACCCATGGGGAGGCCCGCCACTAGCGAAATCACATTTAAAAGGCTCAAGACACAAGTTTCCCTGTTACAAGAAGAAATATAGGAGATACAGGAGAAACAGCGGATGCTACAGGAGAAATAGGGGTTTTTATCGAAGAAACAGGGGTTTCTACAAGAGCAACAGGAGGTGCTACAGGAAGAGGTATCCACTCCAAAAGAAGAGGAAAAAGGCCCCCAAGAAATATAGGAGCCTGATCCACAACCCAACCTAGAATCCTACTACAAATTTATTGAGGGAGATAGAATTATACCTGAGAAAATTGCTAACCCACTCTTCTTTGAGTTGGAAAAGGAAAGAGGTAAAACACATAGCTAGATGCAAATTGAAAAATCCAAAAAAGTAGAAGATGTGGGCCTCATGGAGGAGAAATTCAATGAAATGGGAAAGAAATTGAATGAATTGAGACTAAGTGAGTCAGTCATGAGGGAGAAGCTATAGGTAGAAAACACAAGACTAAGAGAGCAGTTTCAAGAAAAAAAGGCACAACTTGCCACTATGGAAAGTTTATTTATGGAAGCCATACAATGCAGGCAACCATCCAAATCCTATGCCATTTTCCTCAAGGAGTAGTGGCTACAATTCCAGGTAAAGACACTAGCATAGTATGGCTCCTTACCTTTCCAAGCCTATAGACAGGTCATTGAATTTTGAAAAAATGCAAGTATAAAGGACAAAACCAAACTAGCTTAATTTTACATGCACAATCTGATCCTCACAGACATGAATTTTTGGGACCCCAACTCAAGATTGGGAGACATGCAACTGATGGAATTATCCTCTTAGTCGACCCATGAGGAAACAAGGGCCGAAGAAGTAAAAAGGGCGATGGAAAAGGAATAGAAGGAGCCCTTATACTCATAGCAGAATTAGTGAGCCCAAGGCTATCATCAACAATAACAATCTCATCTCCCCTGATCCTAAATTGTCACCTAGGTACATGGCAACCCAATAACAATCCATACTAAATTTTGAGGACACCTTTAGGATGTTAGGGACATAAATTTTTCAAGCTTTCCAAAGAATATGGCTTTCCCTACCTCACAGTTTACAAATTAGAGAGTATCACTCTCCAAAAAGACTAAGGAATGCCTTGGATAGAACCCCAATATACAAAAGAATCATGCAAAAGTTGAATATTAAGTGGATATGACTCAAACTCAATCCTCCCTTACTCTTAGGCCTACAAGAGAGAAGAAACTAGACATATGAATAAAAGGAATAGATAGACATAGATGAAAATGCATGTTTCTATCTGTTAGCACTCCTCAATGTCTCAAGGCTAAGAAAGGAGGCCAACAGAGGTAACCACAAACCAACTTTGGATTTGGTAGCTAGCCCTACCAAATCATAGAGGGCTCTCTCTGCAATCTCACAGACAATGAAATGACTGGGAGGGAAAATAGACCTTAGGCTAGATGTTTAACTTAATAGGGTTTGATTTTAGGGTTTGCTGGACCAAGGTCATAGGTCTAGGAACTAGGTCAGGGTTTCTAAAGACCAGTTGCAGAGATACAATGGGGAAATGTAGGGATTATTAGTGACATATTTGAGTTGTCATTGTGGTATAGGGTTGAAATAGGGAAGGATCAAAACGAGCATAAACTTATGAATTCATTTATCAGAAGAAAAAACACATAACATGAAAATCTCATTAGAACAGAGCATAAGACTTATGAATTATGTTGAAAACCTATGAGATGATCACAAGAAAGCATAGATATGGTAGTAGGAGAAATATATATTCAATTTGATGATAAAACAGAGGAAAAACACTGTCACAAAAGCATACCACAAGAATCCCAAGATAATAGTTGCAACTGCCTGTATTATTCCTGCAAAGTGTACACTAGCTCCAAGCTTCCCACTCTCAAATGTCCAACCCTTTATTTCACTTGAAACCAGCTACATATATATGAAAAAATACTTCCCCCTCTTAGGGGTCAAATCCATCATTATAGGAACTATTTACATGAATGTCTCCAACCATACTAAAACATAGGGAGGTTAGAAACCAACTCCTCATTTAGCCTAAAACTAACTTAGTTGACTTTAGAAGCATTAATTAGCATGAGATTTACATGCAATTGACCTTAACCATCACTATGACACTTAGTTCAATCATTTAAACTCCTTGTAGGAAAAATTTCATTAACTGGAATTGACATTGAATGAGAAAAATTCGAAAATTGGCCTCTTTCACAGAAGCACATCGCCCTTATCAGAAACACAGTTCCTATTATCAAAAATGCAACGCCCTTGTTGTAGAGTCATTTTGCGTGAATTTTATTGATATTTAAGTTGAAATGAAACCTAGTGGTGATAACCTTGGATGTCCTATATAATTTAGAACCTTTAAACTAGCAAAAATTTTCCTCCAAGCCACCTTAAAATGAAATCTCCCAAAGGTACTCCCAGAAGCGCAGCGCCTCCCTAAAAATAGTGGCAGAAGTGTGTAAAACAACATGTTTTTTACTCTTTCTGACAAAATTAGGAGATGACATGGAAAGACAAGCACATATATATGTTGTAGGGGTCCAGATCCATTCAACCATGTAAGCCACTTGTCATTTGGAGGCTCTGAGGAAAAGTGCAGAGCTAGGGCGTTGCACTTCTGTACAACTGAAATTGCCAAAATTGACCCAAAATTCAAAATTGACCAATTTTTTTCATAATTTGTTGAAACTTAATATTTATCATTCTCAGTGATGCACTAGACAAATAGAGATGCATCAGCCAACATATCTAAGTCATCTCTCTTCTTTAGCTTATTTAGGGTTTTCTTTAGCTTCCTCTTCATATTCTTAACCCTAATTTTTGAAATCCAGTTCCTGATGTAGTAGTGTCTAGCCATGTGTCTCTAGAGGTTTGTGGCTATGTTTACCTTCCTCGAGATATTCTCCAAGTGTTCATTGATTTACCCAACCCAAAACTCCTTGTCTTTCTCCAACTCTTCCACCAAGTTTGCTTTGTTGGATGAAGCATGATCTCCTTTAGGCTTACTTTGCAACAACAAATTTACCTTGAGCTGCCTATTCTCCTGCTGTAAAAATGACACCATGAAGTTTTCTTTGGCCAAGTCATCTTTAAGTTCTCTGATTTCTGCCTCTTTCTCTCTGATTATCTCTTATTCTATTTTGTTTTCCTCATGTTGGGCTAGGTCAACCATGTCAAACTCAATAGGTCCCTGCTCTTCATTATATCCTGGTGCATCATTTTCTCCATCTGACATATTTGGTATCGTAGTGTTGGGCTGGACTCTTTCCTCATTGATAGTCATCCTAGGATTTAGTTTAGCTTGAGCCTTAGTTCTAGGTCTAGGCGGGTTAGCTCTCTCAAGAGAAAACACTAGTATTTTGCCTCGATTGTAACTCTTTGTCATTGATGGCCTACTTGATGAGCCAACCTCTTGAGGCCTAGATGGTGCCAATGGAGTGCTTTGACTACTAGGTTAACTAATATAAGGAATAAAAGGAATCAATTGGTTGAATATTTCCCATGATACATTAACTCTTTTGATGACCTAGGACACCTAAATGATGACATGACCATGATTAGCGATGATCACCTTGAGAAAGTGGAGGGAGTAGCAGTGACCTAGACAGAAACCAATGACCATTTGACAACCAAGAGGTATCAAATTTTATTTGAAAATATAACAATTTGACCTAATTACCCTATCAATCACATGGAAAGAGTACATTTGATCACTGGAACTAATGGACACTAACACTATCCATAGGAAGGCACACCATCTGAGGTGCCTTGGGATGTCAAAGAGGCTACCAGGGCCATGAATGATCTTCACCTCACTAACTAAGTTGCTCAAAGGGTGAGCAACACTTTCAGCAGGGGGGTAATGATGGGGCCCATTAATAGATATATTTTGAGGATCATTGTGCTATCCTCCAACCCTTAATACTCTATTTTTATCACTTCTTAGTAAGAATAATAAAGGGTGTTTGTCATATTGCATGGCCTAATGTGATTAATATGCAGGAAAAAAGAAGCATTTTTGGAGATATTTATTATTCAGGGACTCGCTGGAGACAACCGAAGAGAATATAGGAGGCTTATCCACCTCATTAACTCTCCAACTTGGCTTGAAATCATAGAATCCCCACCAAAAACTTGAATTCACTAGTAGTCGAGGAACTCCAAGTACATGTGAAGGTCAAAGGGAACCGTATCCACTGTTAACACCCAGGTTGTTCCATTTGACTCCCAAGGGAATACGGCCGGGGTAACCACTAACCAATCTTTGGATTACATCTTCTAGCCCAACTGTAATCAGAGAGGGCTCTCTCTTTAAGGTTTGTCTCTGTTTTGTGGAGATTTTAGGTTAGTTATGAAGTGAGGGTTTTGGTTTATGTTTGGTTGGAAGGATGTCTTTCTGTACCTAAAGTGGAAATATGCAGATAACGTTAGTTCATTGGGAAATGGAGTTTGCGGCTACTGGTTGTTGAAATTTTGAGTTTGAGCAGCTAGAATTACAGGGCCATTTAAATACTTCATAAAACAAACTTGAGATTATGATGGTGAAATGTAAACAACCAGTGAAAAGCAATTAAGAATTTTCCACTAAGCTGGGGTGTGAGAAAGAGATATATTCCTCAGGAGCAAACTTGAATTCCTGAAACAATAATCACTTGTGAAAGATATAGTGTGAAAGGGTAGCAATTAAGAATTAAACCTTTATTACAATAATTGAAGAAAAACATTAATAATAGCTTAGATTGAGTTCAGGGTAATCTGTGATTAAATCCTGGAACTATTCTTTTTCCTTGCCATTAACTGTAAGCCCAGAAACATGAAAGAGATATGAAAGATAACAAAACAGATAAGGAAGAGTTATAAGGAAAAACTTATTGTGTCATGAAATACGCAGGAATCCTGTAACTTTCAGCTAAACACCACAATGTATCAAACAACACAGAGCTTTGGAAATTCCACCGCCTTTGTATTACTTCTCTGAGAATTTACAGTTAAAGAAATATAGAAAAGATCTCAACAACATCCAACCCCTGCAAACTCATGCGAGGGGGAATATATAGAAATGTTTCATACAAAATATCTCAGGCATTGAGTCATCTGAGAAATAAAATATCTTCACCAACTCGTACAGAAATAGTAGATAAGAAGTTATTGCAGCTTTCAATACAACATAAATGCTCTTTAATTCTGTGAGAAGATTTCGACCTTTGGAGGTCACTGAGTCGGTTGAACGCTTTGTTATAACTGTTGAATGACGTGTCTGTGCAGCTCTGTCCTCCTGTAGCTTTTCAGCCTTGTCACCTGTAACTGTCAGTGCTGCTGTGGTGGCCGAATGGTTTTACTGAGTTGGCTCAGCTGCTCTCCTGTTGAAGAGAGTCTGTCTTGATGTTGGCCCTGATTCTGCTGATGTGCTGGGATTTTCTGCAATCTGACTTGTAGCAAAGGTGTTGACCCTCTTGGCATAATTTTCATGGGAAAGTAGTCTTCCTGAGGTGCCCATTAAGCTAGGAAGACCTCTGTTCTGCAATGCTATGAACTTTTCCATGAATTTATTAATGTCTGCCTGCATATCCTGGCTTCTTCTCTCTAAGGTCTGTACCAGGTTTCTTAGTGTCAGGACCCTTTTGACCATCGAAATGGTCTCAGTCCTGTTGGCAATTCCCATTTTGACCAGCTGAGAGCTTGTCCTGTAATTAAGCACATTAATCATTCTGGTGGCAGCCTCAGGCATACTGCCTAGAGATGCCCTTGCTCTTTGGCTTTCCTTATGTGATTTTCCAATGAGCCCCATCTGCTCATGAATGGCCTCAATGTATTTCCACTGGTCTGTGATGGACTGGCCAATATTGGCCAATAGGACTCTCTTGAGCTCAACTGTTACTTTGTCAAATGTGAGCTCTTTTTCTAGCTCATTTATCCTCCTTTCGAGAGTTTTTACCTCTCTTTCTCTCTCAGCTACATTTTGCTTGGATTTATCATATTTTTCATTGAGCTTAGCCAAAGTTTCTTTGGCTTGATTCAGCTCCGACATTTGGGCCTCCAAGACCTGAATTTCATTTCTGAGCTTCTGCATATCAAGACTTTCAGCCTGCCCCTTTGTTGGTGCTGAGGTGGAGGGTGCTCCTTGCTCTGTCTGCTAAATGGGAGGGGAAGTGGTTTGAGGAGCTTCTTCCAGATTGACTATTTTTGGAGGAGGCTGTAAAGTTTGGCCTGCCTCTTTCTGTTGTAATGCTGCCTGAAGTGCAGCCTCTGATTCCTCCAACTTTTCTTGTGTTTGGATGAGTTGTTTATACAGTGTTACCAACATAGCTGCTGCATCCTTGTCCTGTCTTAGCTGGGTAACTTCTTCAGTTTGGTGATGAAGAGTTGCTGGGATCTTGATCATTTTCCTTAATGCTGCCATATCAGCATCCCTTAGTTTCAACAGCTCCTACACTGCTTTGACATCCTTAGGATCGTGCCAAAGCTCTATTATGATGTCCTCCAATGCTTTGATCCTATTGTCGTTTGCTTGAGAGGATGCTCTTTCCAACTCAAGCTGTGCAGTTGTATTATTTAGGCTATTTTCTAGCTTGTAGTTCACCAATGTTTTGACTGCCAAGGAGGCATATACCATCTCACCCGTTTTCTTGTGTAATTCAATCTGATCCATCAGGTGGATGTCCTTGGCAAGGACCTCAAGGTTGGTCCTGATATAATCTGCAACTGACTGTGGCTGCTGAACGACTGGCATGAAATGGCTCATGATCATTTTTCCCTCATGGACATCATAAGCAGACATAGGTCTTTGCTGGTTGGTGGGAACCATTTTCAACAAATGATTGTACAATTGTAACCTTATGGGCTCATTCCTCTTCTTTATGTCCTTGAACTGCTGCTTGATGCTCTGTTCACCTCCTCTTTGTTGGCTTGAGGAGCTAACTTCTCCTCCTGCTGCCCTCTCTTGTTCCTGCTGGAAGGAACTTGCTGAGGCCTCCATGCTAGGTAGGCCCATGCCCGAAGATTGCCCTATTGGCATTTCTTCCTCTGAAAAAGGATTTAATCTTTTCCTGTTTTCCCCTTGAGTTGTTGATGTAGTGAGGGGAGTCTCTCGGTCCCTTTTCCTGCTTATGTCGTCTCTTTGTGGGGTCTGGAGGACTGAGGCTTCAGCTCTTGTTTCTTGCCTAGGAGGCACCATTTGTGCTGGTTGCTGCTCAGTGACCATTGGGGCCTCTGCTGTTTGCTCTTTTTGCACTGGCTGCTCCTTTTCTTGCTGCTATACCTGTTGTTGTTGTTGTACCTGTTCTTCCTGAAGGGGCTGCTCTTGCTCCATCTCTTTCTCCTTGCCTTTGCTGGAGGCTTGATCTGTAGTTTTGACTGCCTCCCGATGTGCTGTGGAGGATGAGGCAGCTGCTCCCACTTGAGGGCTTGTAAGAGCGAATACCTGTGCAGGAAGTTCTAAGTCGACCATCTTAAGGAGATTTCTTCTTGCTCTTTCATTTAGTTCTTCCTGTGTGACAGGTTCCTCTAATGTGCCTCTTTTCCATTTTGTTTGATTTGCATATTGTTCTATGTGAGGCAACCTTACA
>APFE030059367.1:46804-68305 GCA_000404065.3 Pinus taeda
AGAAAACAACTGAGCCTGAAGGGTCAAGCACAGCTCTCTGAGTGGCATCATAACCATCAGCACATAAGTGAATTAGGTCAGGAAATTGATTGACCTGAGGAAGCTTGAAGATTGGGAGGAAGGAATCCCAAATGCCCAATACATCTGTTCCAGCCTCATGTTTGGCCTTTAATTCATTTAATAGGTGGATGTGGAACTTGCTTTTCATTAGAAATTCCTCTGAGATTTGAAAATCCAAATCTGCTAATGCCTGCCACTCCAATTCTCTCTGAGGGGCATTCAAAGGGGCAATATTGAGGGCCACAGGTGCTACTGGTGTATCCATAGTTACTTCAAAACTTTGTTTTATATGTGAATTAGTGTTACTGTGCAGAGTAACAGACAAGAGAGTTTCTTGGAAAGAGAGGGGATTTATTGAGAAACAGAGAGCAAAAGGGTAAATTGCAGCTATTGAAATACTACACAAAACATTAGAAGAGGCAAATGCTTGTGTTTAACAGACTCTTTCTCAGTAATTAGGTGTAGGTTTGGGTTCCCTGTTCACGACTGCGCAGACAGAATGCAGGTTTTTGTGAAAGCTCTGGTAAACAAGGATTAGCCTGTGAATTTTGACTTTATAACTTAAAATGTGAACTAGGCACAGGGGATTTTCTGGTGAATTATATGTTTTTCCTGTGTTTTAAGTTAATTTCGGCTATTTGCAGACAAAACCAGGCGCAGAGAGGATTCGCAGGGATAAATACCTGGTAAACTGACAGTCCGGGTCACAAATGCAGGTGGGTTGGTGCGCCGATGGTCTCCAGGTTGAATTCAGCAGGTTGGCATGAGCTTGGACGTAAAATACATGCAGAAGACAATATAGAAGTTTTTGCAAAAAGTGCAAAAAACACGAAAATTTGGCCAAAATTTGGATTTTTTGGAACATTGGCGCCTTTTTCGGATGACGTCAGCATGACGTCATCGGGTGGGGTCAGGGTCGGATGACATCAGCATGACATCATCAGGTGACGTGGCGGCTTATGAGTGGTCCACGGGGATGGTGAGGTGGCGGATAGGTGGAGCAATGGTGGACGGGGGCGCGGACGCGGCGATGACGCAACAGTGACGTTGGCAGGCAGATTAGCGGAAACCGGAAACCGTAGGCGGTATGATATTGCACCGCTTTTGATACGGAAGTGGAGTTGTCAGAGGGGGCTTCGATACACTGTGGGGGCGATGCGTGGCCGAGGCCTGACGTCACCCTCTGACAGATATCGGAAGCTATCTTTCGGATGTTGGGGCCAGTCCGATATCCATGTGAGTCGTTGGATGAAAAGCACCCGATCGGACGGTCGACGGGTCATTAACCTGTCCGGATGATACGGCGTCGGGCGGGTAATAAAATATGATTTTTCATGGGATTTGTGCCCGGCGGGACCTTTAGAAATATTGACGAATTTGTATGGTTTTTCAATGTATTTCTTTATAAAGTCGCGCATAGCTCCGAAACTTAGGATAAGTCAGAAAAGTGGGTTTTTCAATGTATTTTTGCCATTTGAGCGGGTTAGGGGTGAAATGGGTTTTTTGCAAGGTTTCTTAGGCAAATGAAGGGTTGAATGGGTAAAATGATTTCTGAAGGAGGAAAAGAGGTAAGGCTTGGGGTTATCAAACTGATCAGGTGTCAATTTGATTCCCTAGTAGTGAACATATGGCTATAGTGCCAAGGGGGGGGGGGCGCATATTTAGAGAATGTTTGGGGTTTATACACCATGGTGTTATAATAGTAGGGAAAGGGTGACATAGGGAATTTAGATAATAGAAGTTAGGAGTTAATATGGAGGGAAGAGGTGAATGAGGAGTGATATCACTAAGTTTATTTGAAAACCACTTAGCTTAGGGAGTAGATCAAAATGAAAAGAATTTTGCACAAGAAATGTGGCTCTTAAAGGAAACCAGAACCAACATAAAACCTTGAATTCTTTTACAAACACAACTGGTGTGGGGATGTTAGTAATGAGTGAAAAACAAGGGAAAAAGGGAAGTTAGACATGCTCCATTGTATTGTTTTCCTTATATTGACCAGCAAGATTCAGTTTGAAAGGAATATCACTTCTGCAACCCCATCTACCTACCCATCTACTTGCCTAGCATTTTTTTGTTTCTTCTTGGAGGGTGCACTTGAACTTGCAGACCCTTATGTGCCTTTTCTTTTCCATTGGCTTTTTCTTTTGATTTCCTATTTAACACTACCCTTATTGCTTCCAAGGCCCCAGATTAAGCAGTTGAGAACCTTAGTTTCTCTGCCTAACTATTGGTCTGCCAAGATTGAACAGTTTGGACAGACTTCTTTCTCTATTCTACAACGGAAAATTGAAACATGGCATGATCCAGATTAGACTGTTGGACCATCCATCAAAATTTAGTAATCATGAAGGCATGTACAAACCTTGCCTTGTCTTGGAAAATATGGGATCTTTGTATCAACAAAGCAGAGCATATTTGGCATTTGATTTGCCAATCATGAAATATGAAACCTATTGGTATAGGTATCCAACATCCACAAATCTCGAAATTTTGGAGGGAATCACTCATGTTTTCAAGGGAGCTTCCCTCGTGTGCTTTTTTTATAAATAAACTAGCCAAAAGGCTCATTAGGATTTGGATTTTTGTTGTAGATAGGAGTAGCTACTGAGAGCCTAGTGCTTTAAATTGTTATTCTCATCTTCCATTTGATGTATGTGAATCTTATTTTCTATTAATGGGAAGTTCACTATTGGTCGACATATGAAGTGTTTTTGGAGGGATGAAACCCTTGGGTTTGGGCCCAACCTAGAGGCTTTAGTCCCTCTCTTGTATTTCCTCTTTGTTCCTGCTCAAGTTATTGCAATGCTTTTCCTATTTCATTAGGTGTTATATTACAAAATTTGTAGTTGTAGGATTTCCTATCACCTCTCTTGTGGGAAGAGTGATTGGAAGATCTATAATAACAACCCAAAAATATTAGTTTATGATTTTATTGTAGCGGCTACAACCACCCTCCAAAATTTTTCCTTAGCTTCGTTTTGGAGCCTCCCTACCGACCATCCTCAACAGCATGTGTTGCATTATCAAGCACATCAGCTTCAGTTTCTTCATAGAGTCTTGTTAGCCTGTGAATGCAAGTTTGTTCTACCCCCTTCATAGAATACTTTCCAAACTTAGTGTTAGTTGCTGGTTGAGTAGCTCCCTCCGGGAGTTACACAATTCTGGAGGGGAACTAGCCTTCTCTCATTGCAAAAACCCAACTGGACACCTAACTTGTTATGAACCCAACTGATAAAAAGATAGAAATGAGAGATAAACGCCTTAGAATTCAGTCTCTTTGAGGGGGCAACCTCCTTTACATTACACAAATGAACAATTATGGGGTGATACAAATGACAAGACTTCCTTTCTATATATAGGAGTCTAAGGGGTGATAATGTAATCAGAGCTAACATAACAATAATAATGTAAGAGCAAAACAATAACAATAGTTGGCTTCTATGGGGCACAATATTAACAATATGGGGACTACATGGGCACAAAAATATAATAAAGCGGTTGCACTAATAACAATAAGGAGTTACACTAATAGTATAGGGACCTAACACAACTGGGCTCCAGAATTCTGCAATTCTTCCTGACAGTCTTCTTCTCAAAAATTGCACAATTCATCCCAAGGCAGTTGCTCAACCCAAAAATTGTGCAATTTTGGGCAGAAGTCACCTGCTACTCCCAGAAATTATACAATTCCTCTAGGACATCCATCCCAATAGCTAGGATAAATTGCACAAATCCACCCAGGGTAGCCTACTAGGCTCAAAAATTGTGCAATACAGTCAAACAAGATTCCTTGAGAAAATTGCAAGGTCTAACCCAGGACAGTTGCTTAGCCTAGAAATTGCAAAATCCTAGGAGACAATCACCTATTCCTCCCAAAAATTTCATAATTCCTCTAGAACAGCCATCTCTACTCAGCCCAGAAATTGTGTAGACTTTCACCCCAGGCTCGCAGACCGATGCATGTGCCTTCAGGTTGATCAGTTCCCTCCAAAACCGAGCAAAACTGAATTGCATGCATGGATTTCTTCTCCCAAGCTAGCATCCAAAGGCATCCCTTGATTCACGGATCTACTTTTAGCATTTGCAGGTTACATGCAAGGATCATTTTAGAAACCGCCCGCCAGGTGTCGCTTTTCCTAGATTTGTGGCATGCACGTCACAACCTTGATTTTATCAAAACTCATCAACCAGACACTGTAGACCTCATTCCTAACATCAAACTTGTAGCTCTGACATCCCACATTGCATCTAGGAGTCATTGGCACATTCAGCTCAGTTGTTTCGGGGTAAGCTCACTCTTCATGTCTCGCGCTACGTTTCTGTCGCATTTGTGTTTTGCTTTGTGTGAGTGTTGTTTGCTTGATTTCAGTGAATGCCTGTTGTCATTTTGATGTATGTTAGCTTATAGATGCATAGTTTCAATTTTTGTTCGCATCTCACTACTGTCGTATGCATCACACTATTTTGCACGAACAGTCGTCGTTGTGGCGACTCGCTTCACACACATGCATGCTTTCCTGTTTTCTGAATCCTACACTTTTTATTTACATGTATGATCATTCACTCTTGTTTTCACTCATCTCATCATGCATTCATACTTCTCATGTTTTTCATCGTCCTTCAGTGGGCCTGGGCTGCCTTGGCCTAGACCGTGCCTTGCGCAGCTATCACTGTGCATTTCTGGAAGCGAAGGCTTTGTCTTCCCTCTAGAAATTGTGCAATTCTAGCCCATCACTGACCTCCAGGCTTGCATTGCACAATTCTTGGAGGTAGTGTCCTGCTAGCCCCAAAAAGTGTGCAATGCATATTGCTAGTTGCATGTTAATATTGACTAAAATTGTGCATTACGCAGTTCCAATCCTCAGCAAGCTAGGATGGATTGTGCATTGTGCAGTTCTAGTAGTCAGTCAGCCTCCCAACTGCCTTGACTATGCCATAGTTTTGGCAGTCAGTCTCCCGATCTCCAGGTGAAAATTGTGCTACCTTCATGATCAATCACACAACAGCACAAGTACAATGGCCTTCGGGAGAGTAGAGTCATAGGACACCAAGCAAGTGTTTATGAGCTTGCCTACCTATGAATACATAAAGTTGTTCATAGACAACGACATCAAGATGATATGGCAGCACCATCAGCAGTAGCAAAAGGTAGCACACCTTCACACGACGAATGCAATAGGAAGGTTGTTGACAGCATAAAGGTGCAACAAAGCTGCAAGTTCAAAGTAGATCCACTCATGACAAAAGCAGCTTTGGAGATTGAGGCTACAAGGTGACGGCATGACAAGACGATCGCGCAAGGGAAGAGAAAGGAACAGAGAAGGAGTTGCATGTGTTGAAGCAGCAACTCAAGGAAGAACAGGAGCTGCACAGACGAGAGAATGAGTTACAGTAGGAACAGGTACAACAAGGGGCGCAACATGCACAGAAGGATGAAACTGCACCCATGCAAGTTATAGATCCATCCCAACAGCTGGCACAGAGTAGACAAGGTGAGCATTTTTTTTATCGCATGCAAGGGAATTCAGCAACATGAATGTCATTGTGCGCACACATGTGATCCCACCCATTTGGCACACTCACCGAGGCGAAGATAAGAAGCAAGTTCGATTGGAGCTGAACATGTATCTTAACAAGTTGATGTGCATGGTCACCAACACACACTTAGAGATTAACACAGACACCATGCATCAATTTGTTGTTGGTCCAGTTGCACTCAAGACAGTGATGCACATATTGTCAAATGACTTGGATGGAGGAGCCATAGGAGTGTACTCAGATGCAACGGAGGCAAGAGTTCTGTTTCAGCAAGATGTCACCATTGAGCGCACGGACACCATCATAGACGACCAAGCTTGGCATCAGTTCGCCACTATCTACCATCACAAGGATCTAAAACAGTTGGTCTCACCACAATGGTCCAAGTGTTAGTGATGTCTTGCATGGCTTGCTCAAGCCACTTTTTCTCACATGGGTACATGTGCAGATTATATGTAACGTTTTGTCAAGTGGAAGTTCAAGTGTCAATAGCTGAATGTAATAGTCATAGAGTAGTTGAAGAGTCATGAGGGTAAATGAATGGTCACAAAGGGGAATGTCAAGGGTCACCCCACCCTTTGCTATAAATATTCCCTCATAACTCATTGTAAGGGATTTTCGTTAGCCAAGCTTCCAATAGGAGTATCTTAGAGAAAGCTTGGACAGTATTGTAATGAGCCTTGGCTTCTCCACTGTGCAGAGCTAGTATATCTCTTTGGATGAGCATGGCGTTGTGACTGTAACGTTTTGCTATCGGAACTAGTGGTTGGACATGGATGTATTTTATGACTAGAACTTACACTTCTTAATATAACAGAGCCAACACTTTTCATGCATATTTTGTATTGTATTCCAAATATCTTGTTTACTCTAAATGATATATGTATTTGTTTGCTTACGCATACATGTATGGACTATTCTATATAAGTATGTATGAATCTTACTGAAATTTGTTGTTGGTTTAACCATCACTTTGGATTGTTAGCTAACTTGCTTTCCAAATTGTGATGCATCTTCGCTCATGTGTTCCCTTCCAAGCCATGTGTTATCACAGGTTTCCAAGGGGCGCACCCACCCCACTTTCCATGTGTTAGAACCATTCATGCACCTTCCTTGACTTACTGAATATGTCACACCCTTTCTAACAATAGGTACATCTTACTTTCCTCTGTGTGAAACCATGGTCAAGACGATACCGTACGACCCACTATTGGGACTCCTACACCAAACGGTCTGAGGTCTAATTGGGACTTCTTACTGGGGAGATCCCTTGACATGTTGGCGGGTCCAACACCGTCAAAATTTTTCCTGGAAATTGTTAATTATAGGACTACAATCCTTCTGCATGTTTAGTTTCTACACTTTAGGATTTAGGAGCAATGGTTTGGCAATTAGAAGTTGTGTTGTAGGTTATAGTAGATTTTCAATAAAAGTCAACTCATCTTTTCCATGTTAATTTACTTTTCTATAATATTGATAATTTGATGCATATGTTTGACTAGTTTGAAAGGATTGTGTTGACCTTCAGGGGTGGGCGCACCATTCTACATCCATCTGGGCCACTCCATATCCCTCCTCGACACCTCACATTTCCTCCAAACTCTTCCACTGAGATCACTTTGATAAGGTAAATGGAGGACACCATGGGAACAAACTTTGGTGCAAGATGGACCTTTCAGGGGTAGTAGGCTTGGATAGGGGGCTCCCACACCCTTCATTCACCTTATTCCACCTTCATCCACCTTTTTATACCTTAAAGACACCATTCTTGTGCTAAAAAATCTATCAAAACACCCTCCTGTAGAAAAACAGGACCACCTATAGTAATACAAAGCTTCCTGTAACAGTCATGTTGGTGAAATTATATGTATTCTAATTCCAGCATTTAATTATAAATCCAGAGTCGTAAGACTTAGAGATGCAACCACAAGAAATCTAACATTAGAGCCTAAGTTAATCTAGTTGAGAATACAAAACGAACTATAAAAGCTTGAAAGGAAATTTTATTCTAAGTCTATTAAATAATAAATTAACCAAGCACTAGTCACATTCTTAGATATAAAATATAATGTAAAATAGATTCAAAGGTAATTGATTCAATCACTGTAAAAACTGAAATATCCATGTTCTATTCTTCACACACCCTTCAAAACTAAATAACACCACTCAAGGAAAGAAATCCAATGAATAACATACAATCTAGAAACTACTCTCTTTCTGCAAATTAACTAAATCATTCCAAGACTTTCCATTTACTAGCTCATGAAGTATGAAAGATGAAACCTTGAATTGTTCTTTCAGCAACACACTTGAGACATAAATCTCAAAGAAATTCTACAAGGGATTGGAAAGGAAACAATTCTAGAAATTCAATAAACAAATCTCAATAAATCTATAAAACTATCCTAAAGCAGGTTGCTTGTAATGGCCTAAGAAACTTGGTGCACCACACACCTATTAAATTCACACAAGATCAATCATATAAGACAATCACTTCATCACATATATACAAATATAATTAACCATACACATTCAACACTATGGTTTCACTGTATGAACTTGACTATAGCATATGTACCAAATTAGAAAACTATAGTAGCATACCAAATAAAACAAGTACAACAAACAAGAAATCTAAACTAATCACGTACAATAGCTTACCAAGCTGGATCAGTGGGCTCTTTTTGACACCAACAAGGTAGCTAAGAACTCACAAGATTAAATTCTTCATAAACTCAGTGAATCATCCACTGTGACTTTTATTAACCTTCAACAAAAATACAATTTACAAAGAATTCCAAATGGTGATTTCTCTCCCTCACAAAAAAATCAATTACAAACTCATGATCCAATTCCTTAGACTTGTGAAGCCTTATTTATACACTAAAACTAGTGCATAAGGATAATATGCAATCCCATAAACTCAAAAAACAAATTTACAACTTTAGAGGAAAATCTAAAAAATCTAGTTTTTTTGCGATTTTATACAAATTGGTGTTAAAGAAACAACAATATGTTACCTACCATGTTGTATTTTGGAAAAACAATTTATGGAGTATAATTTTACATATTATGAAAAAAACCTCTCTTTTAATTTCCATGTTCGATTCCATGGGCTCGGAAATCGTGCATGAAGTTAACTATTTGAATACTTTCATCAATCTCGGTTTTGTAGAAATTTTGTACAAAATTGCTTCGAAGAACTAGCTGTAACTTTTAAACAGTATTGAATTTTGGGAAACGGTTTGAGATAATATTAAATTGATATGTTGTGACAAAACCCATTTATCTTATTCTTTATATTCTCCACCATATGCACGTAAATCGAGGCAAGAGATGGAAATTTAAAAATTGTTACTTATTTTTTATTGTAGCTTAAATCATGTGCTAGGATCCCACACGTGTGAGATGGGTATATTCCAAGGACTTTATTAGCATATTAGACCCATGTGGCACCTAATTGACCATTCCAAAGAAAAGTAAAACATATTTTATAATTTTGAATTGTTTCCCTCCATTCGTGCAAGTGCAGAATTAAGTACCGAACTGCTGAATTGATACAGACCTAGAAATTTTCATAGTGGAACATGCTCCTTGGTCTCATAACCACATTAGTAAACCACCATTGATAAAACCATGTTAAAAACACATTTAACCTTTAAAAATATAATAAATCTATCATAATTAACCACAAGGTGAAAAGGGTACATTTAGCGGAAGTTGGTGATATAATTGTTATGCAAAGTGTCATAAAAGCGAGAATATGACTTATGAATGGAGAATTGATATACTGAATGATATGACATATTTTGAGCCTAACATTCCCCCATGCCTAATATTTTGCATGCCCTCATGCAAACAAAATCCTTACCTATGAGATTATTTCTTGGTTCAGGTGATTAAAGGTAGAAAAAATTGAGGACAAACAAAATATGTACTAGGAAGGGATGGTGGATGATATAAGGTAAGGATTAGGATAAGGGTTGGAAACTTTGTAAGACCAATATTCACTTTACTTTTGTTTTCTTAGATAAACAACAATGACTTCATCCTCCTACTCAGAGCATTCAGATGATGATTTTGAGAATTCTTTATGATGTACAAGGAGAAGACACTATATATGTAGATTTATTCATGTACCATGATACTTTTTCATTCTTATGGTCTTACTAGAATATGCATTGATGAATTTGGAAATGGGGGGTTTAATGGTTGTTTAAGAAAAGTAGAGATTTGTGGAATAGAAGTGGTTAATCATCAAGCTTGCTTAAATTTTAATGACTTAAAGAGCCTTTAAACATGTTTTACCCCAAGTATACCTTTTGAATTTTGATTTGTATCACATGATGCAATGGAAGTTGTATGAAGTTGAAGATGAGGTAGAGTAAGTTTGAGAGTGTGGAATGATCTAGAAGAGCTGGAATTGATGAGTTCCAATATCATTTGTTGAAGGAAGCTGAAGAGAATGAACTAAAGATGTTGAGAAGGCCCCAAAAACCACTCCCCAATGCTTGAGGTTTTGCATGTCCTCATGAAAACAAGCTGAGGTACTGAAGAAGTGAAGAGGGTTGTTGAGATGGCTCTAGTACAAAGGAACCTATAAAAAAAAAATAATAATAATATTAATTAATTAATTAATTAATAATATACTAATATACTACTACACTAATAATAATAATAATGGAACTAATGAGATGAATAGTGAACAAAAATAAGTCATCTCAGATTTATTAAAATGATGGAAAACTAACACAATCATAAAAGAAATTCCAAATCAGTCATTACACATGATTTCATCAATTCTTAACAGTTTTATGCTCAAGAAGATAATACTTTTATAAATTTTAGGGCCTCTCCTTATTTATAGAAAAGGAGGCTTTTTTATTATCACAATAAATGATGAACCAATGAAAAGATAGTTATGACTAACCAAATCCCAAAGTCTTATGGTCATCCAAGTATTACAAATAAGCTTTGTAGTTGAGTTTTATTAATTCTCAATGATCATAGGTCTCACTTCTAAGGTAATTACATATTAGATATAGTATGAAAAACAAATGATAGAGGACTCAAGGTTACCTTAAAGCCATTATTTAGCACCAAATTTATGGAGTTCATTGTTACCCTTGACTTCATCCACACATGCTTCGAACTCTATAGAGTAACCATCATACGTGTAGACAAAAGCCTTGGTTTGGTTGTCACTTATTTAGGCATAATGCCCCATTGTCCGTGAACATCCATAGCCCTGATCGGTTTTCCTAGTGGTATCACAAGTCAGTACCCACTGTCAGCACGCGTCCATAGCCTCAACAGGGTAATCTCTTAAGCCCATTTTACGTTGAAGGCTCTAGTCTCATGTTTCCTACCATCTTAGGTTTAGACTATGGACATTTCTTTTGCAATTGGCAGATGGGGGAGTGGCTTCATTAAGCCCCTTAAAGGCATTGAATGACCCCTTTCAGAGTGACTTAGATTACCTGCATAATGTCTTCAATGCATAAGGTACTTATAGGTACTTAACAGACATAGTATGAATGAGCCATTTTTAATGTGAGATGGATGAGGATAACCAATGAATAACCAAAATACACCAAAAGTCTTAGCAATCATAGTTTTCATATATGTTTTCGCTTTTAAAGTAGTGTTCCACTATGAATAGAAACTTCATCAACTCTCTTGCAAGTCTTAATAAAGATGCTCGAAGATCATGCTTTCGTGTTATGGTTATAGTAAAGTTGAGTTTTTTCATTGGTATCATTGTATGTACCTCTTAACTTTGTTATGATCCCCTTAATATGTTTTGGTAACTATATTTTGAGCAACTATTTTGTATTGATAATCATAAATTTGTGTGAATAAGAAAAAATAAAATCCAGAGGAAAAAAGGTATATCGGTTATGAATAGTTTGAAATTATCATGCTTGTGAAACAATGGTCTTAATGGTAAATGCATCATTTTTATCAACTTAAGGAAAAAGAAAAATATCATCAAATACTCCCCTAAGTGTTCCATTTCATTGATGAAGATGTATTTTCCGCTCTTTGAGTACGAGTATTCTTCTAGTACATCCCAAACAAAAAATATCCTTGAATATGGCTTTGTCTTCTAAAATAGAAAATTGGTATCAAAATGCTAGGTACCGGATTGAGTACCGAAATTCTAGAAATTGAAATTATGGGCATTGGTACCGAACTGAGTATTGAATTGAGCACGGAAATTCAGGAAATTAAAATTCTGGATATTAGTTGGCTTAAATATGGTACCAAATAGTTGGTTTGCAGTACCAGATAATGTTGCAATGCAATCATTTTGATTTCAGGCATCCAAACTTAAGATTACCTTCATATAAACTTCCAAACATGATATTCATAGCTTACTTTATTGAAAAGAAAAACTAGAAACAAATATAACTAAAATAAATAATAAGTGGGAAAGTAATGTAATAGTTGAACCATGTTGTTTTGAAATAAGATTAAGTGGTTAAACAATATGCAGCTGAAAGAAACCTCAATAAAAATATGTTATAGGAACATGGATCTCTCATTTTCAACTAGTTTCATTTTTAATTGTTAACATTCCCACATATACAAAAAATCAAAAAGATGTTGCACTATATTTTAGAACTAAACTAACTACTATATGCAACATTATTTATTTATTTATTTATTATCCTACTCTACTTAAGAAAAAGAAATTCCTCTCCTCAAGTATAGGAGTATTTCCAATGTAACCATGTGCGTATCAGATATAAAAATACATTCATACTCAAGTTTAAAATATAATCTTTAATGCATACCTCAGTATGAAGAACGATGTGTTTTAATGATGATGTCAAGAAGTAAGGAAGAATTAAGGAGCGATATGGTCTTATGGTTGCTTGAAACCAACTTTCAACAAAATCAAAATGCTCTTGGTTTACCTCTTTATTTGGCTTATTTAGCATATCCTCCTTTACCATGCCATGCATATAATGAGAGGACTATCCTCTTGTGTGCTCAAAGGGTCCATAGATAGGCATATCGAAAATTCTTCAATCTTGGGTTCTAATGGTTTCTCTCCATTGGATGTGGTCCATGAGTATTTAGTTTCTTCAACAAGATTGCAAGGGTGAAGATTTTCCTATGGATGTGGTTCATGGATTTGTTGTTATTCTATCACTTCTTGGGAGGAAGATAACTTCTTAACTGTTGTCAATATTTTTTCTTCCTGAGAAGTGGAGATCCCAGCTGCTGCTAGGATTTGAGAGAGTTCTCCCAAAATCTTGATCATCATTAATTATTGGTTGTTGGTTCCTAATCCTTGTCCTACACTTGAATAAGTGTATGAAATTCTTATTAAAAATCCTAAATAAATAAGAAGAAAACACACTTAAAACAAATGCAAGCAAACAAATCAAGTACTCGAAGCGCCACTATGCTACTAGGATCCTACTGTCACAAAGTTATTTGTTCAGAAAAGTTAGGATTCTCTTCTTTTCATGAGTCAATCTAAAGGAAAACACACTTGAAAATAAAAAGAAAGAAAAATGAGGCTTTGGATCCTACCTTTAATTCTATGCATATAAAAAAGAAACTATAAAATCAATTAGAGACAACCAAACTTTGGAGCGAACCCAAACCAAAGTGGATGTGTGGCTCTTCACTCATGTCTTATCATCTTTCTCCGCCCTCTAGTTGCCCTACAACTAAGATCATGCAGAAAACTTGTCAAAGAAACTATGCTCTAATACCTTTAGCACCTCCCCGATAACAGCGCCAAAAATGTTGGTAGATTTATATGTATTCTAATTCCAACATTTAGTTATCAATCCAGAGTCATAAGACTTAGAGATGCAAGCACAAGAAATGCAAGATTAGAGCCTAAGTTAATCTAGTTGAGAATACAAAACGAATTTTAAAAGGTTGAAAGGAATTTTTTTTTCTAAGTCTATTAAATAATAAATTAACCAAGCACTAGTCACATTCTTAGATATAAAATATAATGTAAAATAGGTTCAAAGGTAAATGCTTCAATCATAGTAGACACTGAAATCTCCCTCTTCTATTCTTCGCAAAACCCTTCAAAACTAAATAACGCTACTCAAGGAAATAAATCCGATGAATAACATACAATCTAGAAACTACTCCCTTTCTGAAAATTAACTAAATCATTTCAAGACTTTCCATTTACTAGCTCATGAAGTACGAAAGGTGGAACTTTGAATTGTTCTTGCAGCAACACACTTGAAACATAAATCTCAGAGCAATTTTGCAAGGGATTGGAAAGGAAACAATTCTAGAAATTCACTAAAAAAATCTCAATAAATCTATAAAATTACCCTAAAGCGGGTTGCTTGTAATGGCCTAAGAAACCTGGTGCACCACACACCTATTAAATTCACACAAGGTCAATCATATAAGAGAATCACTTCATCACATATATACAAATATAATTAACCATACACATTCAACACTCTGCTTTCATTGTATGAACTTGACTATAACATAGGTACCAATTGGAAAACTATATTAGCATACATAATAAAACAAGTACAAAACACAAGAAATCTAAACTAATCATGTGCAGTATCTTATCAAGTTGGATCAGTGGGCCCTTTTTGAAACCAACAAGGTAGCTAAGAACTCACGGGCTTAAATTCTTTAGAAACTAAGCACAAGAAATGCAAGATTAGAGCCTAAGTTAATCTAGTTGAGAATACAAAACGAACTTTAAAAGGTTGAAAGGAATTTTTTTTTCTAAGTCTATTAAATAATAAATTAACCAAGCACTAGTCACATTCTTAGATATAAAATATAATGTAAAATAGGTTCAAAGGTAAATGCTTCAATCATAGTAGAAACTGAAATCTCCCTCTTCTATTCTTCGCAAAACCCTTCAAAACTAAATAGCACTACTCAAGGAAATAAATCCAATGAATAACATACAATCTAGAAACTACTCTCTTTCTGAAAATTAACTAAATCATTTCAAGACTTTCCATTTACTAGCTCATGAAGTACGAAAGGTGGAACTTTGAATTGTTCTTGCAGCAACACACTTGAAACATAAATCTCAGAGCAATTTTGCAAGGGATTGGAAAGGAAACAATTCTAGAAATTCACTAAAAAAATCTCAATAAATCTATAAAATTACCCTAAAGCGGGTTGCTTGTAATGGCCTAAGAAACCTGGTGCACCACACACCTATTAAATTCACACAAGGTCAATCATATAAGAGAATCACTTCATCACATATATACAAATATAATTAACCATACACATTCAACACTCTGCTTTCACTGTATGAACTTGACTATAACATAGGTACCAATTAGAAAACTATATTAGCATACATAATAAAACAAGTACAAAACACAAGAAATCTAAACTAATCATGTGCAATATCTTATCAAGTTGGATCAGTGGGCCCTTTTTGAAATCAACAAGGTAGCTAAGAACTCACAGGCTTAAATGCTTTAGAAACTTAGTGAATCATCAATTGTGACTTTTATTAACCTTCAACAAGAATACAATTTACAAAGAATTCCAAATAATGATCTCTCTCCCTCACAAAATATTCAATTGTAAACTCATGATCCCCTTCCTTAGACCCATGAGGTCTTATTTACACACTAAAACTAGTGGGTAAGGATAAGATCCAATCGCATAAACTCAGAAAACAAATTTACAACTTTAGAGGAAAATCTCATAAATCTGGTTTTTTTGCAATTTTATACAAATTGGTGTTAAAGAAACAACCATATCCTCTCAACCATGATGTATTTTGGAAATATGTTTATATGGAGTCTAATTTTCCATATTATTAATAACAACGTATCTTGTAATTTCCATATTTGATTCCATGGCCTCGGAAATCATCCATGAAGTTGATTGTTTGAATACTTTTGTCAATCTAGGTTTTGCAGAAATTTTGTACAAATCTGCTTCGAAGAACTAGATGTAACTTTTAAACTGTATTGAATTTTGGGAAATAGTTTGAGAAACAAGTAAACTGATATGTTGTGAAAAAAAATTTCTCAGATTCTTCATATTATTAACCATATGCAAGTAAATCGAGGCAAAAGATGGCAGTTCAAAAATTGTTACATATTTTTTATTGTAGCTTAAATCATGTGCTAGTATCCCACATGTGTGAGATGGGTACATTCCAAGGCTTGTACCAGCATATTAGGCCCATGTGACACCTAATTTACCATGCTAGAGAAAAGAAAAACATATTTTATAATTTTGATTTTTTCCCTCCATTTGTGCAAGTGTAGAATTAAGTACCGAACTGTTGAACTGATACATAGATAGAATTTTTCATAGTGGAACATGCTCCTTGGCCACATAACCACATTAGTAAACCATCATTGTTAAAACCATGTTAAAAACAAATTCAACCATTAAAAAGATAAGAAATCCATCATAATTAACCACAAGGTGAAAGAGGTACATTTAGCAGAAGTTAGTGGTATAATTGTTATGCAAAGTGTCATAAATGCAAGAATGTGACTTATGAATGGAGACTTTATATACTTAATGATATGACATATTTAGAGACTAATATGTCCCATATGTTATTTTCTTCAACCAGATTTCCCTCGTCCTTTGACCCTGGCATATTGAATTGAGTAATCCCCCCCAACCATTGATTTCATGATTAAGGAAGACTCTAAGACCACTATAACCCCGTCATTTCCTCGTTGCAACCATAGGAAAGAAAATAGAATTAGAATTAGCATTTTTTTCCAATTGTGTTTAAGGTTGAATTTCTCATTTTCAATAAAGTTGCAAATAGATAAATGACTCATGCAAGTAGGTTGTTAATTTGATTAAGTATGAAAATAGAATAGCATGGTTTACTTCTGCAACTAGACTAGCCTTTTTTTTCCTTCATGCAATTTCAATTCATCATTTACATTGAATGGATAGAATTTTCACTTCTGTAGTTAGAATCAAGTTCATCTTCTTGCAATTATGACATGCTTTTCTCTTTATAGTTAGCTGAAGGAGTGGTCTTTGAACTCCTTGATCTGATCTCATGACTAAGGGTGACATGAGTAGTACCTCACCTGCTATGCATATAGCATTATCACCTCTAAATTTGTATGAACCGTGGGTTGATAATTTAAGTTGAGAAACCCTTTGGAGTTGCAACATCCTTGATGCAATACCAGAGCTCATCACAGACCTGCCTATATAACACAGTGGTGGCATCAAGATGAGTGAATGTTGTTGCAAGTGTTGTTGCATGGAAGTAATGGAATCATTCTTGTCTTTTATAATACTTTCTTGCAAACCTCCAAGATCATTAGCCAAAGTTGGTTGGTATCTGACAGCTGAAGGAATATGTCCCAAAAAAGAAAATGCTAATAAAGGAACTACTATTTAAATAAAGAGTAGATATTTTCTTGTCAGAAATGTTAATTTTAAGTGCCCCTTCAGACAAAAGTTTTTATAAATATTAACACTTCAGTTGTAAATTATGTATGCTAATTTTGTTTGCAACATAATTCTATGAGGAAGAAATATACATAATTTGGAAAAGTTAATTGTATCTACCATAGTGGAGGAATGATATATCGAATCAAGTTTGTAATCATCATATTAGATTTGAAAACAATTCTATGGTAAAAGTGGTTGAGCTCACATTTGATGATAGTGGAGTTACAATTTCTGACAATATAGAATGAGTTCAACACTACAATATTCATTAGATATTCCTATGAACATATTAAATTCATATGCAATTAATGAAACAAGCTACGATATTATAAATTTTTACAACACTAGAGACAACATAATTGATCATATATTATTAACGAAGGCACTAGTTCCCGTCAAACTATCAATTTATCGTCATATTATTGAACACTATTCTTCCAAACATTTTTCAACTGTTCAAAAATGGAAATTACCAACACATCTTCTCTTCAGAGAAAATTTAATTCCAAATACTTATGTTGATCAATAACATTTTCACATTCAATTTCTAAAATTTCCTGAACTATTCAACTGACATTGACTACCTATTGATGAGACAATGGTCACACCTCACTGCGTTTTCATACTATAGGATAATGCTTTCTAATTAAAAGAACCGAACACAGTCATTTGTTATACATGTTTTCTCTACATATGTGCATATGTTCAAGGAAACTTACTTTCAGTTATTTGATCCCATATTAATGCAATCCAATATGCAACACTCCAAGTTTGGTTTTCTAAATCACCAATAAAGAACCACTTCATATTACAGAATCAAGATAAAAATATTCATCCCATTTTCTAGATCCAAGTAGGTTGCCATATGTTTGATCAGAAACACCAATAAAAAGTGACTCAATGTCTGGATTGAATGACATTCCAACTACCTCCCTAAAGAAATCAATTTCCCATCTCTTATTATAGTTATGCTTTGTATCTTATATATATGGAAAAAGTCAACTAGCTTGACCATGGCCATAAATTGTCCATCTTATGAGAACCTTATAGAATGTATGGCACCTAAGTGACCCTTGAGAACTTGAAGAGAGGTTTTAGTGTTTCTAACATCCCAAATCCTGCATGTGGAATCTTGGTTCCCAATAGAAAAACATTCAACCATCTAGGCACCATGCGTAATCAAAGGAGTAATCTGAATGGCCTTGAAGAGTTGCAACATTCCGTAAAATGCAACATATAAACAGAACAAATAATTGCATTTCACGTAGATAGAACCTTGTCAATAGAGTTAAATTTTGGTTAAATTTTGAACTTACGAGGTGTGAACTCATTACTAAACATAGAACAAAACACCATGCACCCCAGTAGAGTTTCTCAGAAAAATTTACATACCTTTCCTATTTGACAGTCTGGAAGCAAACCCTCAGCATTGTCCCCAAAAAAAAACAAGCAATTTTTTGTCTAGACTGATTGAAGTTTGTTGCATATCATTCCATATTATATAAAAGTGTGAGAAACAAAAAAATAAAATTGAATTCACGCAATTTCACTTTTAAATTTCAACTAACAGACAATAAAATGTTGTGAAATCACTTGGTACTTACATTAATAAGCCAAGGGAATGAGAAGTGCCTAATCAATGCAAATCTCTCTATGTCAAAGATTTGTTCAACATCGTCATTACTTAAAGTCATGAAATGTTTTTCTCCACGGTATAACGCAAATTTGTGATGTAAATGATCTTTAGTCATAATGTAGCATAACAACTAGAGAAAATAAGTCAACAAAAATAACTTTCTATCATTGGATTTTGTGGAGCTTTGGAAATAGGAAATATTGAAAATCAATTAAAATTCAAATACAAAAACAAATTTTTTTTCATATGTACCTAGAACTGTGATACATCTTCACTGCATTGGTGATAGCATTATCATCATAAGTTATCTTTGAACAATAACTCACATTAGATTGGTCAAAAAACTGCACCACAAAATAAAATATGTGTATTGTACCAATAAAAAAAAGAAAAACCCTCATAGATGGCAATAGACCATACTTTAGGATAAAATATTATAATCTTACCTTACAAATAAGCTCTCCCTAGAATTCACCTACAACTAGTAAATTATCCTTGACAACCATGGTGCTAATCTGGACCCGTGAGAGACCATGCACTAAAGTTTCTGGATGGACCTTCTTTTTCAGACACAAGTCAATAATAAGGCAACCAAATCTGTAATATTGACCCAATGAAAATGACAATTTCCTACCATGTATTACTATGATGAACATTGGTTGTAACTATAAAAGGACATAAGCATTCACAAATATCATTTTTTGACACCTAGTGTAAGCACTATGGAAAAGATCAATTTAGATAGCATAAAGAGTACCTCGATGGTTCAATTGGGCCAATGAAATTAAGAAATTTAGTTTCTTTACAAGATACTGTATAACAATGTATAACAAAATAATTTGATAAAAGATACACATCGTGCTTCAATGTTTCCCAAACCGAGTTCCTTAGCTGCAACATTCCACAGTATATTATAATTAGTATGCGTAAGCTTGTAATAGACATTATTAATAACAAATATTCAAGTATGATAAACTATTACACTTAAGGTCATTCATACATAAGACATATAACCATTCACATTATTGCATTCAAAAAAATTATCGCCAGGCTCCCAACATTCATATCTACATCTCGGGTTGAGAGTATAAATCACCTGAAAGTGTATAATTGTAGACTTCACTTCTCTCGTATTGTAGAATAATTCTTAGAAATTCCCTCCCTTCTTAGTTATTTTACACACCTACAAATCGAAATAAACTACAAAGAGATAGTCAAAACAATTAACTTAACCTATCATAACATAATTAAAAGTGACTAGAAAATGCAGCAAATTCATATTAGAAGGTGGGAGTGCTAAGTTCACTCCTAAATGCAAAAGATGAAGAGATACAAATGAAAGTAGAATGTCATAAAACAAAGGAAAAAGTACAAAATAAATTGTTTGCTTTCATAGGCAAAAACAACATTTTTCAAGCTCCAAGACTCTCCCGGCATTATCTAGTTCATCATGAATTTGTCACAGATTCTCATAATTTTTGTACCGCTCTAACCGAGATTCTCTATATTTATACCTTATAAAGTTTAGCCTATCTGTTAGGTCTCTATAATACTAGTTTATCCCCCTTATTGTTATTGTTACTATAGCCCCCTGTTGTTAATGTTGTGCCCTTACATTATTATTATTATGTAGGCTCTGATTATATTGTGACCCCTTAGTCTCCTATATATACCAAGGAGGTATTATCATTTGTATCATCCAAGAATTGTTAATTTATGTAATGTAAAGGAGGTTTCCTCCTTGAATAGGATAATTTTTAATTGGTTGACATATCTTTTTTTTGAGTTGGTTGCATAAAATTTGGCATAAGAGCTTTTGATTCTAGGGTTTCACTGCTTCAAACAGGTAATCTTGTAATTTTCGTAAAAATAAAATTCTATAAGGCTTCAGAAGCTAAAATTTTGACCACGTGGAGTAGATATATTTACGAAATTTGTATATAAATTTCAGATCTTGGTTCGTTATATTTTCTGATATATGGTCCGAAGAATTTAGGGTTTTTAAAAGCTCTAAAATTCACTCTCAAATAGAGAATCTAGGGAAAATGGGCATAACTCTCTATCTGAGAATTGGATTTGAATTTCATAAAAATAAACTAAATTTTCACAGACTATGGTTTTTCATGGATCATTTTCAATGTCAAAGGTCGAAACAGTGACAATTGGCATTCCATACAAATTTTCTCTATTGAACTAGTATATAATCAGGTCATCATGGGATATTGGACATAACTCTTGGCTGCTATTATCACTCAGGTTGTCCCTAGGCTCCTATTAGGCATACGGCCGAGGTAACCACAAACCAATCTTCTGATTGCAGGTTCTAGCCCACCTGCAATCGGAAAGGGCTCTCTCCTTTAGATTCAACCTCAGTTGATCTGGATTCAACCTTTGTTGATGATTTTAGGCTAGCTTTCTGACTTCAAGGGAATGTTGACTGTGATTGGGAGGAAGGTAGGATTCTTGAGTAAAGAGGCACAGTAAGGTGTTATAAGTTCTGAACCATTGGGCATGGAGTCACAAATTGAGGCATGCGAGCGTTTTCTTGGTCACAAGGGGATACGGAGCGGGATAGCCACGCAGGATACAACATTCAGGCTGTTGAAAGTACGGAATGAACATCAGGGATGAAAGGAGAAAGAGAATCATTTCATCATGCTGACAGAGGGGAGAAATGGATGAGTGGGATCCCGGAGCAGTTAAGAATTCCAAAGACATGCACCCATATACAAACGAAACAGGGTAAACTAGAGCAGTTAAGAATTCTAGCTCATGATCGTTTCAGAAGAAAACATCGAAAAGTGCAGAAATTGAACTTAAGGTGTACTTAAACA
>APFE030059380.1:834-37488 GCA_000404065.3 Pinus taeda
ATTTCTGAAGAGATCTTTCAAGCTGAACTATAAACTGTAAGAAATTTGATAAGTCCTTGGTGACAAGCTACTAAAAACAAGAATTCTGATATGCTTTATGTCAATACCCACTTGTATATTTTAAAAGAGAAGAAATAGTGTTGTTTAACGAACTTGCCAAGATTATGTCAAAGTGATAATCATATGGTTAGATCAGCAACACCTTTAAGATTTTCAAATGCCAATGTGAGGCTATCCTTTAATGAGACAAGAGAGTAATACCAAGGCTATCTTTTAATGAGACGAGAGTAATACCAAGGCTATCCAATGAAATGCTTCAACAAAATACCTCTTATCCAATGCCTATAACCTTATGAGTAAATGAGAGCACTTTAAAGCAATGCATTCAGAATTTCAAATGACACAAATGAGTATCTTTAGGACAACAGAGAATTGCTTATGCTTCAGTAGAAGAGCAGTAAATAATTTTAGGACAGCAGTGAGCAATTTCTTATGTTAAATAGTCAAAATATTTCAGATTTGCTTATTTCTTTCTCTGTTTGGATTAGAGGGAGAACAGAGGAAATATGCTTGTGCCAGTGATGAGCTTCAGATTTCTAAAATGCTTATGCTAGTCAATAAAGGACTTATGAGTAAGACAAATAATACCTCAGGGAGTTTAATAATTCTCTGATATACTAGATAAGTTTAATGCCACACTTTTGTGCAATATTAGTTGACTGAAATAAGAAGGTAAGGGTTTAGAAAATGCACACTAGAGAGCCTCAAGGGCATGAAGACACTTGTCAGATATGTCAACAAAATTCTTTTGAAGATGGTCCTCCTGCAATACAAACATTCCTCAAGTTCTCTGCATAAATCAATGATCAGCCTCAGAAAATTTTCAAAATCACACCAGTGACTGAAAGGTGACTGGAAGAGGCAACGCTATGAGGTCTTGAAGCAGCAAAAGAGATTTCTTAAAGATCAATCAAGCTAAATCATGTATAAGTGGGATGTCAAACAACTTAGATTTATAATAAACCTTTAATCAAATGATCGACTTTGAAGTGTAAAAAATTAAAGTGTGCCAAGTGTTTTCTTGATCAACAAGGGTCTAAAACAAATCAGATCAAAGTGAATTATGATCAAACTAATAACTTGTGTTTTTGGAATGCCAAATATGAAAAAAAAAAGATTTATGTTAATTACCACACAATTGTTTAATTATGCCTCAATCCATTGACATCATTAGCAACTGAATATGATTTGAATGACATTTAATTCCTCAAAGCTCAGAAAGTGTACCCCTGTAATAATATTTCAAATTTGGAAATCAATGCTCAAAATATGAATCATCCATTTTGATTTAACCAGACTTTAAATCATGATGTGCCCAGAAATTGCATCACAAGAAGGTGAACTGTAAATTTCCTTCAATAGGTTAAAGTGTGAAGATCAGATTTGTGTCGACAATTTCCACATGAATAACCCAAGGTACAATGTGATTCTATCTTCTAGAATATAAACAGCAGTGTGATAACGAGCAGATGTGAAACCAGGAACTACTCTTATCATTAATGCAAAAGGAAGGAAGAATGTTCCAGACCTACTATGAATCATGACAAGGATAAGTGAATTAGATTGGTTGTAATTAGTTTATAACAGTCCAAATAGCATCCATGTGCTTACACGCATGACACAATTATCCTTTAAATGTCAATTCAAGTTATGACAGAAAAACACATTGACATGCATAAACCAGTATATAAGTGCAGCGTGATCAAGTCATGTTTGTAGCAATGAACATTTATTTAGATTTGTATTTTAGTTCTCTGGAACAACAGATTAAACCCATATAAACATGCAGAGAAATAATGTTGAAAGCATGAGAATGCTGATCCTTGAACGAACCATCCAACCACAGAAATATTCCAGCATATGCAAGTGAATCGTTAGGCTGTATATGCAGGTCGTTCAGCCCTTGTAGAGATTTATTAGATACATGAATACGTTTAGACCATGAATGAAGTGAAATTTCCGAGATAAGATTTGGCAAAACCCTTAAACAATGATATTTTCCAGCAATAAAATTGCAAGTAAAATGAGATAACAAGCTCTTAAGGTTATACATTTGGAAATTCCGTGCATCTTTGACCTGTAAATGTGTCTAGAACATGAACCAAATGAGACGTGCTGAATTGTTAACCATATCCATATGTTCCAGTACAAAGAGAAAAAAAAAAATCTCAAGTTCTTAAACCAACAATCATGCATCACTGAGGTCATTAAGAGCATTAAACTAAGGATCCAAAATAAAAAATAAAATCAAGAAATGAACCTTAACAACACAGATTTCCAGCAAAAACTACCCAAATTATGTGAAACATTGAGGCCTATTAAGCAAATAATTGCTGGCTATTACCCATCGATTTAGTGTGTACATAAAATTAGATCCTATTAAGTTAACGGTTGGGAGGGAACCAAGGGATGCCTAACAAAATCTTTCACCAATGATGCTGAGTATCACATTTATATTTCAAATTTCAAGATGTTAACAATGATTACTCAAAGGGACAGCAAATTTATTAGTACTCATACAAAACTGGAAATCCTCAAGATATATCAATGAAATTGATGCCAAGTAAAAGATATTCATTCAAGTCAAGAGAGCTCTGAATGTTATCATTCACAAATATATATTCAAGCTGAACCTTAAACTGTAACTAGTTAGATGGCTTGCTTAGGACAGCAGTAAGCCACTTATTTTGCAATGACAAAGGAGCAACAAAATGAGTTTATGACACAGTAAGCAATTTAGATTTATTTCTTAATCAATCTTATTAGAACATGAAAATTATATTCAATGATTACCAAGTAAACTTATGACAGCAACGAATAAGATAACAGAGAGAAATAGTTACTTATGAATTTTCCTTATGCCAAGTGTGTCAAATAGTCATAAAACTTTCACTTCTTCTTGACCTAGTCCTAGACTAAAGCACTTAATATAAGGAACAAACAGTGACAAAATATATTATTACCTCTGATATGTCAGACTTGATTATGCTTATCATGTTGATGTGACAGTCATCACTTGCCAATGTATGCAGCGATGTATGAGCAATTTCGGTGTTAGCTAGATGAAGTGGATGTTACTGTTTCTATCAGACTTTAGTAAGCACTCAAAACAGAAATAGACTTTGCAGTTCTATGCCAGAGAATGCTCCACAAAAAAATAAACATCCAACTAATGTAACATCCAACTAATGAGCAATACTGAGATCAGAACATTCATTTTCTTATGATTGTTATGTTTATTCCTTAGTGTTTTAGGACCAATTATTACGTATTCCTTCTATGAATTAATATTTGCAACAAAATGCCTCAGAACTGAAATGATAAACAGTCTACCAAAGGGCTGCAGTTATTCTTCAAAGGTTAATATACCAAGGTGGGCAACCTCTGTATACCTCAAACAAGTCCTCAAACCTTCCCAAAAGGGCACAATATACTTGGCAACCACAAAGAACTAGTACTGAAATGCAATGCAAAGGTGCCACTGAGCTTACTGCTGTAGCATTCGCTGATGCGGACTGCAATGTCAAGGTTAGTCACAAAAATTTGCTAGGAACAAGAACCCGTGGACAAGGATCAAAAACAACAAGATGAACCCACTGTAACTACTGCCAAGCATACATTTAGTTTACTTATCACTCATCAGAGGATTAGTCAAGAGTAATTTTTGAAAGAAAATTTTATGCCAAGAGTAAAACACTAATTATATCAGAAGGCGGCAATTCTATAACAGACCTCTGTAAAACCAAATCAGCCAACTAGCTTTCAAGCTAGTCATCAAACAGTGAAAGCCCAAAACACTTGTAATAGTCCTTCTGATTATTATGTCATTTCTTATTGTACCCTAGGGCTTCGTTTTATTAGTTTCTCAATGTGATTAGGATGTGTGTATGATGCTTCAAAAATTTGAAAGGATATGATAGCCTGCAGTAAGTGAAAGTGAGAGATGCACAAATCCACAAAGCCCTGCAGCCCTTCCAAAGAGGAAAGTAATCTCCTGCAACCACAGAACTTAAGCCCTGGCCAATTTTAATGTGCTCATCCTCTGAAGGTGATGCTTCAGATTCTGAGCAAATTCCTTAAAAGGGACAGGGCAAGGATCAAGTAACAATGTTTAGCCTACAAATCAATAACTCCTACAAAAAATGCAACGCTATCCTGCAATGACAAAGCATTAGTTCTGCAATTAAACACAAATGAGTAACAATGGACAGTAGCCTTAAAATAGCTCTGCAGAACCGTGATGGCAAATTTTGTAAGAGAAAACAACTGTCAAACCCTCAAGATTTTGTTAGGCCTGCACAAGATCAGATACAAAAGAAGGGGATGCAAGCATCATCCAAAACAATTGCCATACTTAGAAACTGACTTGGCATCAATGTTGTGCAAATCTCTAAATTTTATTTAGAAACTTTATTAAATTTGAATAATTTATATAAATATAAATGGTTCACAAAATTACTTCTTCACAGAAAAATTTAGGTATATAACCTATTTCAAGCAATGTAGCTTTTACAGTATTTCTAGAAGCACGCAATTTAAAATATAAATACCCAAGCAGTTGTTCACCATTCAGATAAAGTAACAGAGGACTTGTAATACCTAGGATAGTTCTAGTACTGTAGATTTGAAAGTATCTCTAAGAGTATACATTTTCAACTATAATTACCCAGACATTTATTCAATGATCAGCTAAAATAACAGAAAACTCCAGGCGCACAACATAATTCTAGTTGTGCAGAAGGTCAAAAGCATTCAATCATATTACTCTGTAGTAAATTTAACACCCCACAATATAGCATATTTAACACCCCACAGAAGTCTGTAAGAACACAATCAAAACAATCAACTACAAAGCAATGAACCATACAGACAACTTACATATTTAATATATTATTGAACAAGGAAAGTCTTTTCAATTTAGGGCAATTTGAAATACGTCAAACAATTACAGATTTGTAGTAGACTATTGACTTAGATTGCCAGATATGCATCCAAAGATGGAATAACGGATATCTGCAAGAGGGGAAAGAGGAAAAATGCTTCTTGCTTACAAAACACAGTAGACCTTACCACAAGCAACATCAGGTAACAGGCAAAAACTGATCGAAAATCTCAGTCTTGAACTCTAGGGTGTCCAAAATGTAAATGTCCAGAGAGCATTATCCACCACACATAGCCATCCACCACTACTAAAAATTGCAAGCATCCTAATATGCAAGAGAACAAAGCGGTAACTAGTAATCTACAACAACTCCAAACTTTAGGATTAATCCAAATAAACTTAAATCCAAGTTCCTATGCGATTTTTCACAGCGATGGATTTTTAATCGAACAAAGTGATACCTAGGATACTAAACTTCCACAGATCTCACATACCCATAGCAGTGTTCATACCAAATATACACAAACAAAAATTTGTATTAATAAGAAATGAATATTTGGAAAATTGAACGAATATTTGAAATGTTAGGGTAAACTAGTGAATAACTGCGAAAAATGGGGAAAACGGAGAATATCTACCCAACAGATATGGAGAACGATCAATATTCATTAAAGTCAAATGCAAAATTAAAAATCCATCACTGCAAAACAATAAAAATAAAAGTGAACCCTAGAAAATCTTCGGGGAAGGTAGAAGATGTGAGCTTCTGACGAAATGGTACAACTATGATGCGTGGTTCAACAACTCAAACAAACAAAGCTGAGTAACTATACAAATTTAAGCTAATAAAAGCTTCATCCCTGATTAAAACCTCGGAATTTCAACGCTCTGCGCTAGAAAGTTTGTATCTGATTGTATCCAAATGCTCTCTTTCATACGCAAATACACAGTTAAGACTCTGCACTAGAAAGTTCGTATATGATTGTATCCACATGCTCTCTTTCATACACAAATACACAGTTAAAATACAAACCAGAAACATCTATAATAACCCTATTAACCATCCACTTTTCATGATCTAACAGTTCCATCTGCCTACCATATGTATTTATATCATGAATGAAATGACTTCCATAAAATACGCACCATCCAAAATCCATGCCGATACTCCAAAAAAAAGGTGTATGAAACACAACCCTTGCAGATGCTCCTAAACAAAAACAAACAAAAAAAATTCGACCAGAACTCTAATGATCATAATTAGCACAAACATTAATCAAGAGTTCACATCTCATGATTATCACCAAAAACCAATCAAAATGTAACTATGCTGTAAATATGCATTGAATAAAAGAAATTTACGGCATAGTGAGGGTTTGAAAAAAATTATGCCGCCTCTTGGAAGTAATCAACCTGTAACTTTCAAACAAGTCAAGTTAATAATTGCAACAAAGTAAATTCCCGGATGCCCATAGGCCCTAAGGGGTAAACATGCTCTGATACCATATGTAACAGCCCAAGATAGATATCTAATTAACTTATTAACATTGAATTTAAACTATGAAGATTACTTACCTCGGCTTACCTGTGGTAGAAGTAGGCTTACCGCAACAAGATTTGGGGACGACTCTCCTCCCAACCGTAGGCTCAATTGTGCAGGATTCGGCCACAACTGGCCACCTCCGAGCCCTCAATCAACGACTACTACTAGTATTCCTAAGTCTCACTACTCTCCCAAGAGAATGAAGACAGAACATCAGAAGGATCCCCCCTTCCATCCTCCTCATCATTCCTTAAATAGAGCAAAACATTGGATGGGAAACCACATGCACACCTCCATGTGTCTGCATGCCACATGCCCACTCTCCATGTGTCGGCATGCTAATTTTTGATAATTTTCTTATTTTATTTATTTTTATTATTATTTGTTATTTTGGTTATTTACTATTTTTATTTTTATTACTTTTTATTTATTTATTTATTTATTATGATTTATTTATTATTATTCATTATTTTTATTAGTTATTATTATTTATTATTTATTAAGTGGTTTTATTTAATATTATTCATTATTATTATATTTATTTATTATTAATTATTATTTTTTGTATTATTTTTATTAGTTCTTATTATTTATTATTTATTACTAAGGGAGGGATGTTACACTTAGCAACCTCTGTGAAGGGGGAGGAGAAACAGGGGAAACTGAAGAACCAAGATCTCCTCTTGGGATAATTCAGCCATTAAGCAGCCCAAATAAGGGAAATACCACAAGAATCATCCATAACGAAGTTGAAGAACTTCAAGAATCAAAATCCCCCCAGACATTAGGAACTCTCATCATCCCAGATAAAGGAAGTGTTGTTAAGGCCATTTCTATTGAAGCCATTCCCCCTCGTCAGCCTAAGAACACCCTCCTAGATATCCCAGAAGATTATTGGCACATATTTGATCAAATGGCCCAAAATCAGCCAAATACCCAAACCTCTACACTGCAATATCCCATTGTGGACACTGCAGCTAATGCACCTATGAAAGCAATTCCTCTCCAGCATATCCCTACATTTAATGGCCTTACATTAGAATATTCAGATGCATTCTTGTTTGAATTTGATGTGCTGTGTAGAGGATAGAACTATACCACCGACCCCCAGAAACTGAAATTATTTCCCTCTACATTAAAAGGGGCTGCTTTAAGATGGTTTATGGGTTTGGGTGGTGGTGTTATAAATAATTGGGATCAGATGAAAGATGCTTTTCTGAAAAAATATCAAGACTATTGCAGATCTAGAGAGTTAAAGGATGAAATATTTCAGATGGTAGCTAGACCGAATGAAACATTAGAAAAGTATGTTGAACGTTTTCAGTATAATATTCAAAGATCTCCTTATGCATCATTTCCTTTACTTGATAATGTATTAAAAACAACATTAATTAGAGGAATGAAGGAACAATGTATTGAAACACTAAATATTATGGGAAAAGGAGATATTTATCAGGAAAATTTTGCTGACATTATTGATTTATGTATCAGGACTTCAAGAGGTAGCACAAGACTAAAACCAGTAGAACATGATAGGTTTACGAGAGACAACAAGATCTCTGCAGAAGGAGTAACTAGAGCAGAAATTGGAAATTTATTAGAAAATTTCAAAACTGACATATTGGGGACTCTGACAACGCAACTTGATATTATGCAGGCCAAGCAGAAACAAGCAGAGGCAGAACAACATTTGTCAATCTTCTGTCCTAGATGTAGAAAGAAACACAACCACAAAGAGTGTCCGTTAGATGCAGTTCAAGTTTGCACCATTTGTACAAAAGACCATTCTATAGAGAGTTGTCCCTTACTTCTTGGATTGAAAGAAGTATACAAGGAAGTGGAAGAGGAAACATAACCGATGTACCTACTTAATCAGCGCCGTCAATGGCAGCTGCGACAATCAGGTATGTTCCCCAATCCAGCCTCTTCTTTTCAGCCTCCACAATGTCATGCTTAGCAATATGATACTATGTGGAAAAATCAACCTCCCTTCTCGAATTGGTCACAACAACCATTTCCTTCATCATCACCATGGTTGAATCAAGAAAGTCAACCCAGTTGGCCAAATTTTCCCTATGCCCCACCATATTGGCAAAACAATGTATATCCAGCACAATGGTCTCCTCCTACTTCACAGAGTCAAGCCTGGCAGACAAACTGTCAAAGATCGATGAATCAGCCAACAGTAACCATTCTGATCCCTCAACCTACACTGCCAACATTACAACAAAACCCCCAGTCTAACTTAAGACCGCAACTCCCAGCCTAACCCAACCCTAATCTGAATAACAGACCGGTCCAATCCATTCAAATAATTGAAACATCACAGATAGAAACTGATCTAAAGGAGTGTAATGACCTTCAATTAAGGTCTGGGCACATTATAGAAACAGAGGGAGATAAAACCGCTCAAGTTGAAAATCAGTTACCTATAGAACAACCACTATAAGAAGAAGATGTGATCAAACAACAAACTCATGATCAAGTAATTACATCTTCTCCCCCATTCCCAGAATGATTAATTATACTTCGACATATACAACATCCTGATTTTGACATTCTGGGAGAACTTAAAAATATGTACATAAAAATCCCACTCCTCCAAGCCATCCAAGACATCCCAATATATGCAAAGACCATAAAAAAACTATGTATAAAAAAACCAAGGTGGAGAATAACAAATAACCCAACAGTCCAAGTAGTTGGCACCTTATCCAATCGATTATCAGGAAAAGAAACACTCGTTAAATATGAAGACTGAGGAAATCCAATAGTAACAATACAAATCAATGGACAAACCTTTGCAAATGCCTTAGTTGATTTAGGGGCTACAATTAATATCCTAACAACCACCACTTGTCAAAAGCTGGGCATTACATCAGTAGAACTAACTTCCACTTTATTAGAACTGGCTGACCGATCCGTGGTTAGGCCAGAAGGCACATTATATGATGTCATGGTATCCGTTGATTCTTTGGAGTATCCTGCCGACTTTCTGATAATAAACCCCAAAAACTGACTTGATGGACATCCATTGATTTTAGGCAAACCTTGGCTTGCAACCGCTGATGCTTATATTGGCTGTCGACAAGGTAGTATGACCATAACTAGAGGAGCTAATATCAAAAATCTGGCCTTATATCCTCTAGCCCATCCAAGTGTTGCAATAATAAGAACTAATAAACATCCTGTATCATACCTCATCAACAATATTAGATCCCCATTAACCATAGAAGATGCCCTCGATTTCAAAGATCAAACAGAGGATGATGTCATTAACAACTTTATTAGCCAGACTGAATCTAGATCCCACATACAATGTCACATGATAGAAGCAACATTTGATAATGAATTAGAAGAAGATCCTCTCAAAGACACGAATGATCAAACAATACCTACTATCTTTGTGTCAAATAGTAAAACTGTAGAAATTGAGCTAGGAAAAACTTTAAACATTAATGGAAACCTGACTCCTGAACAAGAAGAAAAGCTAATCCAACTATTGAGAAAATACAAAGAAGCATTTGCATGGAATTATCTTGACATGAAAGGAATCGATCCCCAGTTATGTACACACCACATTTAAACAAAAAAGGATGCAAGACCTGTTCGCCAACCACAAAGGAGACTTAACCCTCATCTAAAAGACATTGTAAAAGATGAACTTCAAAAACTTTTAGATGTGAACTTTATTTACCCTATCTCCGATATCAAATGGGTCTCTCCACTTGTAGTGGTACCAAAGAAGAATGGAAAGTGGAGGATTTGTGTAGATTATAAAGAGCTAAATAAAGCAACGCAAAAAGACCACTTTCCCCTTCCATTCATTGACCAAGTATTAGATACTTTAGCAGGAAAGAAATTCTTTTATTTCTTGGATGGCTTCAATGGATACAATCAGATTCAGATTGCCTTTGAAGACCAAAACAAAACTACTTTTACCTGTCCTTGGGGAACATTTGTCTACAAAGTTTTACCTTTTGGCCTATGTAATGCCCCTGCCACATTTCAAAGGGCTATCCTCAACATATTTTCAGATTTAATAAATGAAGGACTCGAAGTATACATGGATGATTTTACACCATACGGAGATGATTTCGACCCAGCATTGGACACACTAGAAAAAATGCTGCAGCGATGCATTGCCACCAGGCTCTGTTTGAGCCATGAAAAATGCTATATGATGATGACTAAAGGACTTATTCTAGGCCATTATATCTCAGCATCTGGAATACAGGTAGATCCAGCTAAAATTCAAATAATTTTGTTAATACCTACTCCTACCACTCAGACAGAGGTATGCAACTTTCTTGGATTTTCTGGTTATTATAGAAGATTTATAGAACATTTTTCTCATATTGCTGCACCTTTATATGCACTGATGGGAAATGTTGATTTTGTTTGGACAGAAAAATGTGATCGCGCTTTTGAGGATCTAAAAAATATTGTGTGAATAGCCCCAGTACTCAGAGGACCAAATTGGGACCTGTCATTTCAAATTTCATCAGATGCTTTAGACACAAATATTGGAGCAGTCCTTGGGCAGGAAGAAGATAAAACAACCATATGTGATTTATTATATTAGCAAGAATTTATCTCCTGTTGAATTGAACTATACTGTGACTGAAAAAGAATTTTTAGCTGTAATACATGCTGTCAATAAATTTAGGCATTATATCATTGGATATCCTGTTATCTTATATATAGATCACTCAACCATAAAATATTTAGAAAATAAACCAATCACAAACGGTAGAGTAACCAGATGGCTAATTTTATTGCAAGAATTCAATATCACAATAAAGGACCGACCTAGAAAAGAAAATCCTGTAGCTGACTTTCTCTCACAAATGCCAAAACTGGTGGATGCAGTAGCAATCGAAGACTAATTTCCAGATGAACATTTGTTCCTTGTTACTATTAAAACACCCTGGTATGCTGATGTTGCGAATTACTTAGCAGTAGGCAAATTACCGAAACATCTGACCCCTAATGAACGAAAGCAGATTGTTCAACGTAGTACTCGATTTTCTTGGATTGGGGGTTACCTGTTTCATACAGGGGCAGATATGCACATCAGGAGATGCGTCCATGAAGATGAAATTTTTGACATCTTGAAAGATTTTCATGACGGACCATGTGGCAGACATTTCGTAGATCAGAGAACTGGTCACAAGGTGCTGCAAACAGGGTATTATTGGCCCACGATCTTCAAAGATGTAAAGAAGTTCGTTCAAGCTTATGACAGCTGCCAAAGAGCAGGACGCCCTGGATAGTCTAACGAAATACCCCTGAACCCACAACTAGTTATTGAACCATTCCGATGGACGCTCGATTTTGTTGGTCCAATTAACCCATCATCAAACTAGAAAACATATATTTTGGCAGCAACAAAATATGTCACCAAATGGGTTGAAGCAGAGGCATTGCAGAGAGCTACAGAGGATTCCATCATACAGTTCCTGTTCCACATATTTATGTAATATGGCCTCCCAAGAGATATAATTACGGATGGAGGACCATGGTTTGTTGGTAATAAAATTGTTGCAACACTAAAAAACTACGATATTCAGCATAAAATTACTACTCCATACCACTCACAGGTGAATGGTCAAGTAGAAAGCACGAATAAAATAATAGAAGTAATATTGACAAAAACCAGTGCGTCACATAGACGCAATTGGGCTACAAGATTGTTAGAAGCTTTGTGGGCATACAAAACAACATGGAGAAGTACTACCGGTTATTCACCATACTAGCTAGTATTTGGAAAGGAAGCTATCTTTCCAGTAGAATTCGAAATACAGACACTGCGAACAACACAAGAAGTCGGTCTAGATTTAAATGAGGCCCAGATTAATAGATTACAACAGATCAATGAGCTAGATGAAATCAGGCTCTCTGCTCTTCAACATACTACGTTAATCCAACAACAACGAGCCAAATGGCATGACGCCCTCATTAAAAAGAAAGTCTTCTGCGAAGGAGATTAGGCACTCCTATACGATTCCAGGTTTCAGGATTTTTCGAGGAAACTTCAGACTCGTTGGCTGGGACCATACGAAATCTAGAGGGTGCATGATAATGGCACCATTACTCTAACCACCATTGATGGATTCGGACATACCTTTAAGGCAAACAACCACCGAGTTCTATTATATCGTAAACCACTTACTCGAGAATCCTTCTATCAACAACTCTGCGAAGACTCCGACATGTAGATTCTGGTTGAGGAAGAGAAATCTTCATCACCTTTGGTTCATTAAGTGATTCGATTGCTCTTACATATTGTACATAATTCTTTTGTTTTGATTAGTTTAAATTACTTTCTGTACATATTTTTGCATTTGTAACGTTTGCATTTTGCTGTTCCTTTTAAAAAGGAACAACATATTCACCATTTTGTTGTTCCTTTTTGATGGAACAACACCTCTGCACTTTGCTGTTCCTTTTAGAAGGAACAACATTTTCACCGTTCTGTTGTTCCTTTTTTTAAGGAATAACACTTCTGCATTTTTCTGTTCCTTTTTCCGAAGGAATAACAATTCCACCATTCTACTGTTCCTTTTCGAAGGAACCACACTTTTGCATTTTGCTGTTCCTTTCCGAAGGAACAACATTTCCGCCGTTTTGCTGTTCCTCTTCAGAAGGAACAACAGTTGCATTTTCTGCTGTTCCTTTTTCCGAAGGAATAACATTTTCATTTTCTGATGTTCCTTTTTCCAAAGGAACAACACTTGCATTTTCTTCTGTTCCTTTTTTCGAAGGAACAACATTTTCGTTTCCTGCTATTCCTTTTTCCAAAGGAACAACACTTTCGTTTTCTGCTATTCCTTTTTCCGAAGGAACAACACTTTCATTTTCTGTTGTTCCTTTCTCCGAAGGAACAACACTTGCGTTTTCTGCTGTTCCTTTCCGAAGGAACAACACCTTCATTTTTCTACTGTTCCTTTTCGAAAGGACAACATTTTCACATTTTTTCGAAAAGGACAACATTTTCACATTTTTTTGTTTATTGTTTTCTTTGCTGTTACAATTAAGGGACGGCTATTGTTCCTCTTAATGAACATCGTTTCGAGTATTTTTTTTTACTTTTGCTTTCGATTTTGTACACAGTACCTGTTTTATCTTTTTCTTCTTTGTGTGTTTTATCAATTAGATAATTTTTGAAGCACAACTATACACCTATGCAATGAATACAAAAACAAGAGGATACTGAAATAAAAAAATTACATAAAAATCATTTTTTTTACAAGAAATTGCTTTGAATTGATAAGAGAAAAAGAGGAAAGGACACAACTATTGATCACCTTGCTGTTACTATTTTACTAATACTGATATGATTGGTTAACTTTATCATGATGGTTCTTTCTAAATTCCCATAATCCTCTTTGATAATTATTAAGGAATAGGAACAAAGGGTATATTTTTCTATTGAGATGTTAAAACTTCTTCCACCATCCCTACTCTTAAGGAGTGTTGAACCACCCTTTGCGTATAAAGAGGAAAAGTACTTTATAAAAGAAAAAATCAAGAGAAAAATGTTTATATGATTTGCTAACATGGTTTGTTAGATGAAGGATAGGGGGTCTCATCAAGAGCCAGCCTACCATGATCATAAGGAAGAAAGTGAAGTGGCATTCCCACTATGGCCACCATACCAGGGATATGATCCAAGAGGCACATCAGAAAAAATAAAGAGTCCTTGGCACATGAGGTCTCATCATGAGCCGACCTGCCCACCTTTCAATCCTTCTTGGTGAATGGCATTATGATTTATTTGGTTACCAAGCTATCATAATGGCCTCCATTCTTGCAGAGCACTTTCCTAACGATACACAAAGGATCATGGTTCCATGGGTGAAATAAACAACTCTGTCAAGGTTATGGAAACCTGTGGGCAACAAAGCTCTGTTGATGGTATTGAAGTCACATTCCTTATACACCAATAGCAATTATAAAACCCTTCTTCTATCTTTGTAATGGGTCAAATAAGATTATGTACATAATTCCTCTGAACCTTTAATACATGAAAGTCTATTACAATCAATCATGGCGGAAAAAGTTAATAATGACCGCATTGGACCTTTTGTGCATGTCAGCTGTCCTATCCTCCAAATCTTGCATCATATCACGGCATTCTCTTACTTATTAAGCAATTCTATTATACACCTCGATTTCGGCAATCTGCTCGTTCTTGTAAACATGGAATCTCGGTATACGCTGTTCCTTTATGAATCTGTACCATGGCAGTTCAGCACGCCACTCCCTCATTTGATGGCCATGGGTGGCTTATCACATTACAGGGGGGAGCAGGTGACCTCATAATTTACTGGCATACGTGTCAGCCTATCATTCGGAGAATTCTCACTCAGGAATAGCAAGGCTTAACGGTATATTGTTTTCCAATTTGCATGGCTTACTGTTCCAAAGCTATTTCTGTGTTATGCTCTGCAACAATTAGTAGTAATTTGAAATTTGAACAAGCTTGCTGTTTCGTTATTTTCTCTGTGTTTGCCAACAACTTGAACACCCTGCTGTTCCATTGCCGTCTATGCATTTTTACAGTGTGCTAAGCATGGGAGGAAGATCAATTCGTAGAGAACCACAGGTGTTGACAGTCTTTGATGCTACACGAGAAATCTTGACAAGGGCAGGATGGATAGTTTATCTCAATCGTCTACAACAATCCAACGAGACCGTGGCAATTGAATTTTTGCAGAACTTGCAAGAATATCACTCCACGGTAAGAGGGAGACAGATAGCCGTCACCGATGACATAATTGCAGAGGTTTCAAGACTGCCATCCACTGGACCTATGCGGACTCTGAAGAAGGTAAGACTGCGAGACGCCATAAAAATATTCCAAGATGAAGGCCATAACCTAACTGTAAGAGGAAAGGGAGTTCTACGAGCAGCCTTAGGAGAGTTGTGGGCAGAATTGGCGAGAATCATCCAGAGTTACATCACCTGTGAAGGCTGGAAAGACATGGTAAGACCACGCCACCTTAAAATTTTAGCCGTGTTAAAACAAAAATGCAATGTGAATTTGCCTGCGTTTTTAAATTCTTTATTACACGATGTTGCCTGAAGCATGAAGAAATCTCGACATGTAGAATTGGTAGTAAGTCACCATGGGCTGATACGACTAATAGTTAGCTACAGTCTTGCTCAACAACAGAGCAGTTGGGAAGAACTGATTTTCACAATAGACGGGGGATTGGCTTTTCTAGCCCCAAAACAAAAACATGCTGCTAGTACATCGAATAGATTGCTGAAACGAAGGAAATCCGTTAGATTGGCATGGATCAGAGGGAGACTAGAAAATTCCCAAGGGAACACTAGTCAACCGGTGGAGATAGATGATTCAGGGGATGAGCAACCCCCACAATTGGAGGGAGAGAAGAACGAAAAAGAATTGGAGGAAAATGATGAGGGAGAAACAGAGGAAGAAACTGAGCAATCTGATCAGGCGGAAGAAGAAACAGAGCAACTTGAGGAAAGCCCATTGCAAAATCTGCTGCGAGAAGATGAATTGGCCGAGATTCTAGCCAACATGGGGGAATATGCTCAACCTCTCAGCCCGCTAAACCTCCACACCGAAGAAGGACTGAAGGAGTAGTCTGCTCATGACAAAAATACATCCAAGGAACTGTGCAATGAGGAAGAAGGATTGAAGGAGCACTCTATTCATGATAAGAGTGCATCTGAAGAATTGTGTGACGAGGAAGAAGAAGAAGAGAACCACTCTGCCCATGATGAAAGTGTATTTGGAGAGGAAAGTGATGAAGATAAAGAAGAGGAACAATCTGTTCCTAGTCAGAATACACCGGAAGAATTTCATGAAGAAGAAGGGGTGGAAGAAGAAGTTACCCAGGAGATAGCAGAACAAGCTAGGGTTTCCAAGTTTGAGTAAATGAACCGCTGTTCCTTCCAAGAAAACAGAAGAAATCAAAAGATTACGAAAAGAACAACAAAGACTGCTTAACGTGATAGCACGACTTCGACAACAAATCAAGATTTTGAAGATGGGGAAGAAAGAAAAAAGGACCTCGGTGGTAAAGCATGCAACCACTCCGGCGAAACCCCCTAAGAAAAAGATTAAGAGGACTCAATTCTAGCCTGCCGTTCAAAACCGAAAGGAATAGCATTCGGCTATTGCCCATATCGAAGTACAAACACATAGCATATCAGCCTGTGACAAAGAAATTCAGACAAAGGTACAGTCCTCCGAGGAAATTCGAACCATAAATACGGGATGACACAATAAGAAGATTCAAGTAAACCTCCCGCTTACAATTACTATGTGGGATAGTGACCTGAGGACAGTAACTCTGTGAAAGGATTTGGTGCAAGCCTAGAAAGCAGTAGAGAAACTTACAAAATACACTGTCTCTCGAGAAAAGTATGAGGAATTACAATAACAGCTGAGGGACGTCAACTTATCCGAAAGCCAGGCCTTTGAAGGATGGTGAAAGGAAGAAGAAAGAGTCAAAAAGGTAACTCATAGACTAGGATGTAGTCATCAAACAAATGGATACTTTATGCTCTTTGTATACTGACGTTCTAGCATGTAAAGCACCTGCTAGGAACTATGCTTTGTTTTTAATGGAAAGATCTTTGCAATTGAAAATTAAAGCTGTCAAAGCAGGAGCCCCTATAGAAATAAACACTATTGATGACTTCATAAACTGTTGTAAGCACTATGGGGTGAAGGTTCATAGATTATTATGTGAATTCTATTTGCACAACCTTGTGTTAGATCGAGAAACAGAGCAGAATCCTAGCCCTTTCGTTGGGGATGTCCAACTGCAGGCATTTATTTCTTTTGGTGTTAATCAAATAAAATGGCTTAAAGCCTACAATGCCTTTCAAAGACAAGAAAATGGATTAGACTTATGGGTGAGAGCTGAGCCTAGAGACCCATTGCAGTTATGGAATAAATATAGGAACCTAATGAGGACTCCGGCTTGATTGAGGCATTAGGACCTATTCATACAACAATCAATTGGCAAGGGATAGAATACTTCTTTACCATTAAAGACCTTGCCATTGCAACCACTAAATTCTGATATCAGACTTCTAATCTGAACATCCAACACAGGGCACTGTTTAACTATGAGAACTTTAAGCTAGTTGTTGATCGCTTGGGCCTCTATGGTGACCTTATTTTGAGAGAAGGCCCGTCTTGGTTAGGCTGTAGGTTCCGAAGTCCGGTCATTTAGAACCCTGCACCAGGATACCAAGCCTTATACGAAATGCCTGAGGGTCAGACATGACATCTTTTTGAGTACCTAGCTAAGCATCATGGCTGTAGACCACCTCATGAGATCTCGTCTCCGACCTACTCCCTCACTGCCTTGCATGTCAACTACAATGTTTTCATGAGGGCATGAAAAAGGGTAAGCAGGGGGGTGTGTTGAGCACTGGAGAAGGCATGTTATTATCATTTATTTTGTCATCTTTTCTTTAAAACTCATAACCTCTTTACATCATGAACTAGGTATATGACAAGAGTTTATGATAAAATCTAGAAGATTTATATGCAACATGAAATAATTAATAATTACGCTTTTCCTATGCAGAAAGAGGAAGATTGCCATCCCAAAGGAAAAGACAAAACAAAGTTAACTGCTGTCCGTTTGACAGGGAACCACATTCAAACAAGGCGATCCAAATTGGAGCATATCAGCTAGGAAAAGGAAAAGGAGATACCGTATCTGCGCAAGAGAACAAGAGGATAACTGAGAATTAACAGTTTGGCGAATCCCAAAGGATCTTGAGGGATTGCTACCTTAACGATTTTCTGTATCGTTGATATCTCTGCTTGGCTGTTATAAGAAGGGGCAGCACTGCTAGCCCAGGGGACGGACTATGAAATTCTCCTTTGTACTTGAAACTTTGATCATCGAATCTCATTGAAGAGAGATTCACTGTAACTTTGTTTTGATCTTTTAATATATAAATCTTGTTGTTGTTCTATCTTTGATTCTAGAGTAACCTTAAGCAGTGTGTCCTTGGAGGGTAAGGGACCGACCTTGGTGGATCACTTGCTCCTGTACCATTATTTCCTATTCGTGTCTGGTTTGATCTCTTCTATTCCCTTTGTTTAGTAATCTGACGTGCCTTGCTGTTTTACATATCGGTTCTGTTATATTTCGTCTATATTTGACTAAGTAATGTTATTCTCTGCAACAGGAATGCTATGTTATTCGTTCTAACTTTATATCACATTGCTATCCTTTTTAACAATTGATATAACACTGTTGTTCCTTACAGATTGCCATTGCTGTTCGATTACAGAGTAACAATACTACATATTCCTAAATCGATACTACTATATTTATCTATGGTTTATTCTTAAAACGTGATTGCTGTTCATTCAGGATTGCTGTTCCGTTGTGATCACAATTGCTGTTCCTTAATAACTGTGATTCATAATTCTTGTATCGAAGCTCATATTACTGTTCCTTTCAATATTGATAGTGTCATGTGTTCAATTTGGTTTGTTGTACATTTATATTTGATTTAAGTTGTTGTCCTATATTTCATTTCTGTTAGTTTGCTGTTCCATTTCTGTATGCTGTTCAATTCATTCTAAAGTAAAGATTGTTACTTAATTCTTGTAGGATATAATTACTATTGCATTCATTTCTATAGGTTAAGGTTTTGCTGTTCAATCCTGTTTATAGAATTAGTTGCTGTTCCATTTCCTGTCATTTGAGTTATTATCGCTTTGGTGCGCAGAACGATCTGAGACTGTGTGAACATTGACATATGTTGTCTAGTTCCTAGATTGATGATCTTTTCCTTTATTTCTTTTTAATTGCATCAGTTTACAGAGGGAAGAGTTACCATTAATGTACCCTTGACTGATAAATTGTTGTAGATTTCTGAATGCATGATTTGAGTTTTAGGTAGATTTTAGTCCAAGCATCCGTTTGCTCTTGTATTTATAACACTATACTACTAGCATTACTCTGAAAAATGACCGCCTCAAACTGAGTACACTCTTTGAGATAACAAATCGTTCCTAGATTGACAATTAATGTAGGGTAAATAGAGGTGAAAAGGACCCTTTTTACTGCTCGATAATTATCATGAGATTAACCGAGAAATTTAGATAAAGATCCAAACCAGTCTCACTGTAGTACTGAATTGTCTTGCTGTTGTAGGTTGTTTCCTTAATTATAGAGACAAAATCCCTTGCTGTTGTAGACTGATTCTTCAATATTTGATGTAGATCTTGATCCTTTTCTTTGATAACCTTCAACTTTCTTTGATCCTTGAGTGTCTCTTTTATGCCCTTCCTTTGACTTCAACACCTTAGCTTCGATACCATGTTGAAGAATCTAGGGAAATTGGGTTAATAAGATTCTTCTCATGATGATAACTATTTGTGAGGTAACTTTTACTTTTTATTATTAGCACAATATTCTCTTGTTATTATTAGAGTGTGTTTTCTTACTTCATCAAATAGTTACCAAAACAAAAGAGACAAGAACACAAGATGTTGGCTTTCTTCCAGGGCCAAAACCTCTCACTCTTTGAGAGGAAAAGCCGCACAAATTCTTCTTATAGAGATTCCAATTGACGAATGCCAAGACCATGACCCTAGACCTAATAGCCGCTCCAAGGCCAAGACACACATCATCTTCTTCTTCTGCCTTCTAGATTCTCCTTCCACTGCTGAGACTTCATTACTAGAGCAATCCGAAATTCATCATTACAATATCACTGTAATGTAAGCATAATTGTATTATTATCAAGATTGTGTTTAACACTCAACCTTCTTCAAGTTGCAGCACCGAGATAGTCTCCTCATCGAACTGTAGTTTCCTTTTATCATCAAATTGTAGCATGTCTATACTTGTTGTCACTGTGATTGCAGAGGGTTCCAAATTTCCTTGATACTATCGAACTGTAGCATCTCCATAGGATTGTGATTCCTGAGCGATTACAAAGGGTTCTGAATTCGTTGATACTAGCGAGCTATAGCATCTCCATAGGACTATGATTCCCGAGCCTTCCACCGAAATGTAGATGATCAATGTTCTGTTATGTGGACAAAATTTCAAAGTACTTCACCGTGACCTATGAAATTCCTCACTGTGGTGTCCAAAATATTCTTCTGTGACTTCTCTCCGAAACTACAGAAGGATCCAAGTTCTGTATTTGTGCCCATCCAAAATACTAAGCTTCTCATTGTAATGAAAAAAACTCAAAGGCTATACCCACCCGAAATTGCAGAGGATCCGAATTCCTGAACCTGTCATTATGCGAAAATCTTAGCTGGGTATTTATAGAAGTTTGTCCTCCATAAATGAGCCAACGTGTCGAACCAAATAGGTGTGTCTATTTGAGGTGAGCCGACATGAATGTTCCATACAATTTGTAGGCCAACTTTAGGAGAGGATTGTGCTTGCCGTTTTGGAGGGATTTTCTAGACACTAGGTTGACTCATATACATTTTATATATGAATTGTGAGAATGTAACCATTAGTAATATTATTATAATAACTTCAAATTAATCGACATGTTTCGAACCAACTAGTGTGGTTCATCATCAAGACAAGTTGAGGAACAAATCTGAGCGATCCATTAAATAGAACATGCAGGTCCTCAATGCTATATGAACGACTATATGAACATGCAACAGTTAAAAATACTTTTAACGGTTATATATATATATATATATATATATATATATATTATATTTACCAAATATTATTGTATTAACCATTAGTAATATTATATATAACTTCAAATTAATATTACTATATTAATTTTAAATTAATATATAAAATTTATATATTATCAATAATACAATTAGCGTTAATTTTATTTTATTTATTTTCTATTATTATTATTATTTATTTATTTTATTATATTATATTATATATATATATATTTTATTTATTATTATTATTTATTTATATTTATTTTTTAGTAATATTATTGTAATAATCTTTAGAATATTATAAGATTAAACTAATTATAATATTAATTTCCAATTAATATTAATGATATAAGTCTAAGGTAATTTTTTTTTTCATTTATTTATTTATTTTTTATTAGTGAAATGAATAAAATTGCAATAGTTAATTCTTAATAATCCAGGTCTAGGGGGAATAATTAAAAGAGGGATATTATAATTACTAAACTAATGAAATCAAGAGAAACAACGGCCAGCTAAACAAACCGAGGGGTCAGGCAAAGAAGAGGCTAAGGTAAAAGGGCTGGGATCCAACACCTACTAATCTTCCAGCCATCATCCCTATTGAGATTCAAAGGTCTTTTCTCGATCTCAAGGGCTTCCCTCAATTTTACGATGGTGAAATTGCGCCACTCTTGCGATAACTTGAGCCTCTTCGATACAGACTTGATGTTTAGTTTTCTCGGCATGCTCAGCAAGGGCTGAGGAATTGGACCTACCATGCCTCAAGTCTGCTGCATGCTCACTAATCCTTTGATTAATCGAGCGACCAGTTTCACCAATGTATGGGGCCCCGCAGGAATAGGGAATGGCATAGACCCCTTTCATGTCTTTAGGGTCGACAGGATCTTTAATAGATCTTAGCGAGCTACGGATGGTGTTAAGAGGTCTAAAGGTCGAGAGAATATTATGCTTCTTAAGGATCCTGACGATCCTATCAGTGGTTCCTTGGATGTAGGGGAGGTGTACCCCCAGGATCCGGTATTTAGGATCTTTTTGGACAGAGGGCTCCTTTCGGGCCTTGAGGAAGGCTTTTTGACCTAGATGTCTATTGTAACCATTTTTAATGAAAACATCCAGGAGATGAGCCTTCTCATTTGCTAAGTTTTTCTCATCAGAGATTCTTAATGCACGAGTAGCTAGCGTGTTGAGAACGCCTAACTTCTGAGCAGGGAAATGATGAGAGCTGGCATGGAGATATTGGTCGGTATGAGTCTTTTTTCGAAAAACCTGGTAGGAGAAGGAACCATCAATATTCTTAGAGATGAGAACATCAAGGAAGGGAAGGCAACTGTTGACTTCCTTTTGCATAGTGAACTTAATGGCGGAGGATTGTTCATTGAGATGACAGAAGAAGAGATCCAACTCATCATGACCATGAGACCAAACGACACCAGTGTCATCTACAAATCTCTTCCAAAGCTTTGGCAAGAGACGTGTTGAGGACAAAGCTCTGGACTCGAAATCTTCCATAAAGATATTTGCGACGACCGGAGATAGGGGGGATCCCATGGCCACCCCAGAAGTTTGCTCATAGAACTCTCCTTCAAAGCTAAAAAAGGTGGAAGTCAGACACAACTCAACTAACCGAGCGGTATCTGGGTCAGTGAGTCTATTGATAACTTCCATGGCCTCATTGATGGGAATACAAGTATAAAGGGAGACCACGTCGAAACTAACCAGAATATCATCGAGGTAAAGCTTCACCTTCTTAAGATCATCAACAAACGACGTAGAGTCTTTGACGAAGGACTCTGTGCAACCAACCAATGGTCTAAGCTTTAAGGCTTAAAGCTTAGACCATTGGTTGGTTGCACAGAGTCCTTTGTCAAATACCCTGCGTCGTTTGTTGATGATCTTAAGAAGGTGAAGCTTGACCCCGATGATATTCTGGTTAGTTTCGACGTGGTCTCCCTTTATACTTGTATTCCCATCAATGAGGTCATGAAAGTTATCAATAGACTCACTGACCCAGATACCGCTCGGTTAGTTGAGTTGTGTCTTACTTCCACCTTTTTTAGCTTCGAAGGAGAGTTCTATGAGAAAACTTGTGGGGTGGCCATGGGCTCCCCCCTATCCCCGATCATCACAAATCTCTTTATGGAAGATTTTGAGTCCAGAGCTTTGTCCTCAACCCGTCTCTTGCCAAAGCTTTGGAAGAGATTTGTAGATGACACTGGTGTCGTTTGGTCTCATGATCATGATGAGTTGGATCTCTTCTTTCGTCATCTCAATGAAGAATCCTCCGCCATTATGTTCACTATGGAAAAGGAAGTCAACGGTTGCCTTCCCTTCCTTGATGTTCTCATCTCTAAGAATATTAATGGTTCCTTCTCCCACCAGGTTTTTCGAAAAAAGACTCATACTGACCAATATCTCCATGCCAGCTCTCATCATTTCCCTGCTCAGAAGTTAGGTGTTCTCAACACGCCGACTACTCATGCATTAAGAATCTCTGATGAGAAAAACTTAGCAAAGGAGAAGGCTCATATCCTGGATGTCTTCGTTAAAAATAGTTACAATAGACATCTAGGTCAAAAAGCCTTCCTCAAGGCCCGGAAGGAGCCCTCTGTCCAAAAAGATCCTAAAGACTGGATCTTGGGGGTACACCTCCCCTACATCCAAGGAACCACTGATAGGATCGCCAAGATTCTTAAGAAGCATAATATTCCCTCGACCTTTAGACCTCTTAACACCATCCGTAGCTCGCTAAGATTTGTTAAAGATCCTGTCGACCCTAAAGACATGAAAGGGGTCTATGTCATTCCCTGTTCCTGCGGGGCCCCATACATTGGTGAAACTGGTCGCTCGATTAACCAAAGGATTAGTGAGCATGCAACAGACTTGAAGCATGGTAGGTCCAAGTCCTCAGCCCTTGTTGAGCATGCCGAGAAAACTAAACATCAAGTCTGTATTGAAGAGGCTCAAGTTATCGCAAGAGTGGCGCAATTTCACCATCGTAAATTGAGGGAAGCCCTTGAGATCGAGAAAAGACCTTTGAATCTCAATAGGGATGATGGCTGGAAGATTAGTAGGTGTTGGATCCCAGCCCTTTTACCTTAGCCTCTTCTTCGCCTGACCCCTCTCGGTTTGTTTAGCTGGTCATTGTTTCTCTTGATTTCATTAGTTTAGTAATTATAATATTCCTCTTTTAATTATTCCCCTTTATTAAAGGAATTAGCATAGTGCAATTTAATCATTTCACTAAAAAAAAATGAATAAATGAAAAAAAAAAATATATATATATATATATATATATATATATAAATATATATATACAGACATATATCACATAGACTATATCATTAATATAATAAAATTAATATTAAAATTACTTAAAACTTATCAAATATTACTAAAAATTAACAATAATAATAATAAAAATAAATAATATATATATATATATTATATAAATATATTATATATATTATATATATAAAAAAATATATATAATAATATAATAATAATATAAAATAAAAATATCAAATTTAAAAATATTATTTAAAATTAAATATAGTATATTAGCTTGAAGTATTATATCAATAATAATGTAATACAATAAATATACGGTAAATAATAATTAAATAAGAATAAGAATAATAATAATAAATATATATTATTATATATATATCTTAACCGTAATTTTTTTAACCGTTGCCTGTTCATATAGCCGTTGAAGGACCTGCATGTTCTATTTAACGGATCGCTCAGATTTGTTCCTCAACTTGTCCTGATGATGAACCACACTAGTTGGTTCGAAACGTGTTGACAATTGATTCTCTATGTGATTTTGCTGAAATCATTCTCACAATTCAAGTATGGATCACAAAAGTCTAAACTCTTTAATTTTATATATGCTCAAGAAGAGGTCTTCATACATGACATTGAATCTTTGACTCAATAATAAATCCTAAGGCTCTCAATGGAAGCCACTAAATAAAATCACTTGCTTATGAAATCCATGAAACAAGGCTTACAATAATAATTTTATTTTCTGCATTACATAATTTACAATTGTCACCCTTACATGTCATTATGAAGACCGAACCTAGTTACATTTTACAACACTTCCCTTTGTCAAAATTGTTTTGGACGATGAAATAAAATCCATCCTACTTATGTGTTCCATGCCATAGATTTTTGAGAATTCAATAGTAACTATGAGCACTTCAACACCTACCAGGACCTTGAAGTTTGGTGATGTTAGTAGCAGTTTAATTAATGAGTAGTTGTGACATAAATTAATTGTGGAAAAATAGGGAGGAGAGGCTCCAGCCTTAACTGATCATGGAAGGAAAATTGAACATTGTCGACAAGGGCATTCAAAATCTAGAGGCAGATCGAAATCAAAAAGAGGAATACTTACTTGTTTTCATTGTGGAAAAGTAGGACATAAGAAAAACAATGATTGTTGATTTTGGAAGAAAGAAAAAAGGGAACATAAATCAATCATAACAAATCAAAGATAAAGCAACACATATGAAGGTGAGACCACTATTTTAGCTTCTGAAAATGATGTCTTATTTACTATTTCAATAGAAGAAGCCTGTTTATGTTGGACAAAATTTTGTCATCGATGTTAAAGGGTAAGTAAAAGGAAGTAGATGATAATATGATGGCTTGACAAGATCACATCAAATGAAGACAAAGTGGCTCAAAGTTTATTGATTTTTTGTTAAAGTTATATTGCTAAAATGAATCTATGGATGACGTGGTTGGACAGTCCTCTACAAGACCTTTCCAATGGCATATCACACTTGTTCAAACTCTTCTTGGATGAGAAGAATAATCCAATTTGAAGGTGACAATGGTAAAAAGGGAAAAAAACACCATTTTTTCTATTAAAAACACCAAATTGTGAAATTTCATGCATCTTCTAATAAGATCAATGACTTTGAGGGAAATCAACAATGGATGGCGTGTGAACTTTCATACTAGTTAACCAGGTTAACGTTCGTGAATTTGAAGGCAGATATGGTCTTACAAATTCCCATGAATAGTGGATGAAGTGTAACTTAGGTTATAATTAACTTAGGCTACACCCCCCATGTCGGACCAATGTAACCATGACACATGGCAGGTGACAAATGAACCCCCTGTTTGAATGCCATGTGGACATGCCAATGTAGGAGATTGTGACATGTCCCTTTGACGTGAATGCGTAGGTGACAAATCTTGATTAGATAGATGACTATTTAGTGACATGTGGCAAAACAAGAAAAGATTAAGGATGATGATGTGGTAGTACGATGATGTGGTGGAAGCTCGAGAAAGTTCCATGTGGCATGCTAAAACGATACTTTTGGTTGACCAATATGGCCAAATGTAGATAACACATGGAACCACTCAAAGAGTGCCACATGTTAGTTGTGATGTCATGCTGACATTAGCAACAAGTTGACTATAGACCCCTAAGTCCGAATCACATGGTGTGGTCCCATGAAGGTTCTAGAACCCTTATTTCCAACCCTATAGAGTATTTAATAAGCGCTAAGTACCTGTGACAGAACATTCGTGCATCCAAAGGTATGCTACATATGCATGAAAGCGATACATATCCATGGACATTCTGGCAACTCGATCACTCTACCTCCGGCAAGCTCTAGTATTCCATGTAATTAATGCAGATAATGAACAACCCGATCCGACATCCATCCCAACACTCCTTCCCACCATATTTCAAACTCAGTGAGCGGGAAATTTAAAAAATTGAAATGAAATAGGGGAGGGAGTGTATGAAATTTTCAAAATTCCGTAGGATCACTTCTCATATTATCTTTCAAAGAGTCGAAATGTATTGTGTGGCTTGGGTTAACTTCATGACCGTGTTTAGCCTAGCCAAGCTGGAACATCAACAGCTGTTGCAGGTCCCCAACGAGCCAGATGACAAAATATGTGTTTCCAAACCCAACGAGCCAGACGACAAAATATGTGTTTATGTTGGAAACTGTGTATTTTATTTATATTTACTATTGTGAAATGAACTTTGCCAATCCGAGTCATTGGTTCTTCTGTGAAGTCAAGCCCACTGTGGACTATGATTACCAGAAAATCTGTAAATTTGCCAATGGCACTCAGCACAACCTTTCAGAATCTGTGAAGTCTTCAGATTCCTGGGAGTTGTTGCTGTAGTTTTTGGGTATTCTCATGTACGTTAACCAATACGCTGATACCCAGTGCCGATCACGGTTGAAAGTGTTGCCGTGGGATCTAAAGAAGACGGATAAGAAGACACATACCTCAGCCTAGACTCTCCCCGCAGGTGTGAATTGTCTCCTAATGGCAATAGTAATAATAGTAGTGGCCATCATTACTTTGGAGAAAAGAAGAAACGAATCGGACATTTTCAACAATGTTTTCTTGCTCAAAATGTTGTGATAACTAGCTATCAAACTTGGGATTCCAATGAATTGCTGCCGGATTTTGACCGGAAAAATCAGCTGGAAAGACTTTCAAAAAGTCTCGTTATAGACTACTGCATTTATAATTTGTGATTGTTCTCAACAAGTCTTTTTTGAAATGATTCTTGAAGTGAAGCTTTTCGGCTGACTCTGAAAGATTTAATTTATGTATAATTTTTTTTACTCCTTAACCATACTCGGAACACTTCAGAAAATCCCAAAATAGTCCTCTTACGTTGTAGGTAGATACATTTAATAAAATTTTGTGACTTTCGTTATGTATGGCTAATGGTAAAAAAAAATATGAAATTAATAAATGGTAGAATCTTAAATTAGTTGCTCTCTCTTCATGTGATCGGGGTGTAAGGACAACTACAGTATCTTTAGTTACAATTTATTGAAAAATTTAAGTAGGCATAAATAATTGTTAAGTTACAATTTATTTTACAATTATAATTATGAAAAATTTAAGTAGGCATAAATAAAGTTAAGAGTTTTTTATTATTTAAATATGAGGTAAATTTAAGTAAATTTACTTATTTAAAAAAAAAAAATATTTAAAAATTATATAAAAATCATATGTTTTTTTTTTACAAGTTAGTAAAAAATGTTTAATATATAATAATTTTATATGGATAGCATGAGAAGTGGAAGGGTTGGTGTTGGAATATCTAATTCCTACTTGTCTCTAGTTGTGATTCTCACTAAGTACAGGAGTTTGTTTCTAGTAGTTAGGATCCATTTCCTAGTTTGGTGTGTGGTTGAAGGATTTTCTCAACCAACAGATTTTGTCTCTAAAATAGTCTCCGTATCTTGAGACAACGATTTGTATATATGTAGCTGTATTTGATTAATAATATGAATCTGAATTATCAGTTTTTATCTTGGTATTAGAACCTATGAAGGCTTGGCCCCTCCCGGGCTGAAGAAATAAAGAGTTTAGTTTTTTATTTCTCCATCATAATTTGAGTCATGGGGAACGGGGTGAGCGGTTTCCAGAATTCCCCGCGTGGAAAGAGTTTGGCCTGAAAAGAGTGGAGGCTTGCCATGATCTCTTGTTTAACATCTCTTTCAACGCTTTTGGGGGAATGCTAATTATGCTCCCCAGTATCGTCAAATATATTGCCCACACCGACAGCCAACTGTAGAGAGATCTGGCAGGAGAGGTCCACGGAGCCGTTAGGGCACAGGGGAGCCTCAACGGTAGGGCTCTAGAGGTCATGGCACTGGTTCGGTTGACTGTGTAAGAGGTACTGAGGATTGACCTGCCTGAGCCTTTGCAATACGCAAGAGCCAAGATAGATTTTTCTATGGAAATGCACAACGTGTTTTATGCGGTGAAGCAAGTGAGATACTGTTGCCCAAAAATCATTGCCTGCTGGCAGTGAGAAGCGCGAGGAAAATGCGTTCTTTGAAGAGAGTGATTAGCCATCCGTAGGCGCTCGCACATTGCCAGAGCTGTCCCGTGGCTGTTGGCGTGGAGGTGGAGGCAAGCTCGGTTATTCTGTTCATAAAACAATTTTAAGTTCAAAGCATACCCATACTCAGATTTAGGGATTTTGCTGAAAATGGGGCGCAGAAAAATAGAAACCAAGAAGATCGAGATTAGCGTGCACAGGCGGGGGACCTTCCGCAAACGCCGAGGCAGTCTGATGAAGAAAGCCTACGAGATTTCAGTGTTGTGCGATGCAAAGGCGGCGCTCGTCATTTTTCTAGCCAAGGAAAGCTCTACAAATTTGAAACCAGCCACAACAACAGGAATAGGTGCGCTGGTGTTGAGATTTTCTACCTGCGGGGACCTGTCATGGCTGACGAGGAGAGCAGGCAAAGAGTAATGGCAGAGTGATGAACCGAGTGCTACCAGATCCAGTGTGCCTTGCTACTAGTCTCAGAAAATTCAATCTCATAGAATTGGAGTTTGGGAAAGTAAAGGTATTGAGCCTGATCAACTCAATGTAAAAGTGAAATTTGTTAGAATTTTATATTTAAAAAAAAAAAACTCCAATGAAGCAGTATTTATAAATGTTTTGGAATTAGAAGCATTGAGCTTAGCTAACTCAATGGAGTGGTCTTGTTAGAATTAGCTACTCTAACAAATCATGCAGGTAAATCCAAGACAATTAAATAAAAAAAATAAAGAAGAGACCAAAAGTACATGAAATAATGATCTTGTGCAACATTGACACTGATACTGATCTTGTACAACATTGACACTGGAAAGTAAATGACGACGGAAAATGAGGTGAAAGTTTGTGTGAGTTTGTATTCGTGTTCGTGGAATATACTCTACTATGTTGTAATGTGAATCACAGTTGTAATGTAAGCAAATCTAGAATGTTTTATTATGGTATTTGTAAACTATGTACCTGGTAACTCCAGAGTTGGAGTGTGTTGTAAGCCTTATAAGGCATGTGTATCCCCATAGAGTTCGTGGTAATCTAAAAACCACTAACAGAGCCGTTAGTGGCATGGTTGGGGGTGATCTGTTAAAACCCAAAACATGGTTATGGGTAATCTGATAGGTAATCCGAAAAAACCCGGGTTAACAATGATGGAGGGGGATTTATAGGTACAGGTACAGGTACAAGTGTGCAATTATAATGGTTGGAAGAACCATGTATGCGAAGGAAATCCTACAAGACTGGCGGTTGCAGCGGTTGGCACTCATGCATTCCAATAGATGGTTGTTCCTTTATATGGACATCAACATATTCTTTTTGGTATATTTGACCACAAATGGATTTTGCAGATTGATATTTGCATATTGATATGGAGACAAGTACTCATTAAGGGGGAGTGTTGGAATATCTAATTCCTACTTGTCTCTAGTTGTGATTCTCACTAGGTAAAGGAGTTTGTTCCTAGTAGTTAGGATCCATTTCCTAGTCTGGTGTGCGGTTGAGAGATTTCCTCAACCAACAGATTGTGTGTCTAAAATAGTCTCCTTATCTTGAGACAACAATTTGTATATATGTAATTGTATTTGATTAATAATATGAATATGGATTATCAATTTTTATCTGTTGGTTATTAAAATTAGAGTTTCAATGTTAACATAAGTTACATCCATACTCTACGAGTAGAGCTAAAAATTTATAATCAATCCATAGTCTATGACCAGAGCTAAAAACTTATAACCAATAGATGATAATGAATGACTAGTGAAACTCCAATGCCATGAACAGACTGCCCCACTAGAAATAAAGATGAGACACTATCTTATACCAAATATAATTATTACTAATAGAATTTTCACTAACTCATCATTTCTATAGATTTTTATATTCTTGAATCATATCGCATTTTTATGTTCTAATATCATATCATTTTTCCACTTTAACTTGTTCCCAATGTCAATATACCCCTACAAGGTAAAGTGTTTGATAATAAAGTCTCTAATATTCAAAATGATTTAATTTTAGTAATTTATTTTTTATAATAATTATAATTGCAATTAGAATTTATACTTATTTTATAATTTAAATATTTTATTATTTTTTATAATAAGTTATACATTTACATATGCCATGCTAATCATTTCAATATGATATTTATGGTTTTAAATTATTAAAAATAATAAATAATTAGGTTCTTTACTTGAATCCATAGTAATTAGTTTATAATTCACAAAAGTTAAGCATAAAAATCATCGTAACTATTAAATCTCTTATTAAAATATAAGCCAAATGTCAAAATGTCCATCATACTACTTTTTTATGATATAACTTTCATAATAAAAGATGATCATAAAATCATGGAAGTTAATTTCCTTACATCATAATACAAAAGAAACTACCCTTCTCATCCACAAGAAAGAAATCCATGGTGTGAAACCACTTAGCCTCTTGCACAAATTTGCATGTAATCATTAAAAATTGTAATCCAAAGGATTTTATTACCTAATCCAACAACAACTAAGCATATATAAGAATCTTACTTATAAGTTGGGTATAAATGAAACTACAATATAATCTCCTCTTTACTTTTAAAGGTTTTGATACATATAATGCACCATAAAACATCTAAAATACAACATTCAACCTTGCCTCACCAATGTGAGAGTCCTTGATTAAGATCCCTATATTAGCACCCTACAATTAACTTCAACTTCCAATTTATTACCGCTTATTACAATCATCCTTACAATATCCCTTGGTCTTATGCATACCACTCAATCCACATAACAAACTCATTAAAGAAGAGGCTTGCCACTTGCTTGTAGTAGTTTCTGTCTCATAATCAATAGTGACCTTCATTTTGTCATCATATGTATTTATTCTAGAAGTTTTCCTCATCTTCTTTAAGCATCTCAATCATATGCATAAGTGTACATCCAAAAAGACATATAACCTATACGTAACTACTCTAAACTATTAATTCCATATTTTGCCATTTATAGCGAGAACCCCTCCTAGCTACCCTACAACCTCCTAATGGATAAATGCACACGACCTTTATCCTAAGGTGGGTTCCCCTTTTTTCTCATGGAATTTCAGAACTCTAGACCTTCCTACCATGATTGATATTCCACGAGTGCCCCTAGGCTTAATCATCATTTGAATCTAGCATCACCATAAGACTTCTAAATTTTCTTCTAATATTCCATGACACCAGCTTGAATAGCACATTATTTTTTTTTAGCCCTTTATATGGTGGTTCTTATCTTTCTTCCTTTCCAATGAAAATTACACTATTAACCTATAATTTCTAGTGCACTACCTATTTGAGGGATACCTCAAGTGTACTTGGTTATTCTTTGTTTGAAATTTTGTTATCATTACCATGTGAAACCCTCCTTATTACACCTCGATTAATTCATCATGATTAATCCACAAATTTTCTATCATGATTATGCATGACTGTTACTTGAATGTTCCATCATTATTATTCCGCCACGATTTATCTAAGATTTCCTACCATGGTTATCACACCATGACCTTTTTATGGTTCCTTGTCATGATTTTCCATCACATCTCTTCCATGATTACTAAGATGATGATTCCATCATGATTATCCCATAATAATTATTCCATGATTGTAACATGATTACCTATCATGATATCCCATCATGATTATCTTACCTATTTCATGAAAGGGATTTGCTTCCTATTATACCATCTCATTTGTAATTAAAGGTCACACGTTCTTAATTTCCTTCTTGACATAGGGGTTCTATAACATAATCTATGATTACTATAACCATGGAGATATTTCTCTAATTAAATAGGAATAAATAATTCCCCACTCCTCCCCTCTCTCTGCCTTATGAGGCTTCATTTATGGAAAGTAAGTGAACATAGAAGAGTGCTTCATCAATTTAGCTATGTTTGTGACTATATTTTTAAGCATCTCAGCCCTTCCAAGTAATATTATCTTGCCAAAAACATCACTAGATTTTAAAATAATTAATTTTCTAATAAGCTTACCTACTGCCGGAGTTTAGATTTTGCGACCCGAGTGAGGACTTGGAGGTTGGAACCATGAGTTCTATTACAATAAATCTCTTCATAAACCATCATCAGCAAAATTATGCATAATAACCTTTAATTTGTTAAAAATAAAGGAAAATGAGAATTTCTTAATCACTAAATCATAAGTATGATAAGATATTCTATGGGATATTGTAGTAAATGGAGTAAGAATGGAGTATTAAGAGGAAGGAAAAAGGATGAAATAGATGTATAGAGATGATAATAATGGTAACAAATCAGCGACCCAACAAGTGGCAATTATGATTCTCGTTTATACAATAATAAGGCTTCCTAATAGACATCCTTCCTTCCATTGGTCCAATTAGTTTATGGAGGTTTGAAGAGAAGAGGATTAGTGAATATAAGACCATTTAAGAGAATTGAACCACAAGGAGAATGGGCGTGGAGCTATCACATCACTCTATAGGTATGGATGTTGTGGACGTATATACATTTTTATTGTTAATGGAACCTCATCTTTATCACCTCCATTTATTTATTTTGACCCGCTGTTAGTATTTGAATGCTGCAAGCCTCACATGAATAGGACTAATCCGTAAACTAATAAATAGGTCACAAACCAAACCATATGTAGAAAATGAGTCATGCATGGACCATTACTTTAGAAAACTTTGTGCAAAGAGGCATTAAACACATAACCCATACCAATTCCCACAACGAACCATTAATGTCTGCATATCGTTCCATTTATTTTGCACTAGTGAGATTAAAAATCCCAAAATATTCTATGGTGAACTTCTTAAAGAGTGTCGTCATGCCTCGTGTTGAATGATATCTGTGAGGTGACTACCTAAGTGCCCAAGTGATGAATGATAATGCAACCAAGTTTCATAGTCAAATAAACTATGGAATATAAACACCAGCCACAAAATTTCCCAAAGATAAAAATAGAAAGATAGGAGAAGGAAAGGAAATAGAATAGCCTATTGGCCACAATTTCCCCACCCAACGCAACCAAAAAATAAGACCAATAAACCACCAGGCTAACACTCCTCATAGATTAGGATAGAATTCATGATAAAGAAGAAACAACACTACTCAGAGAGGGTGGAAGGAAGGAGCATAAATCTCAAACCGAAACTGAGGAGAATGGATTAACACATAACACAAAGTTTTACCAAGATGTGGAATTTGAAAGTCATACCTAGAATAATAGGGAAATGAGAGTGAAAATGGAAAAATAAATGACCACCAACCTCGCTCGAGCACCTGTTGTGGCCAACAACAACCCCTTTCTTATTTAGTTTTATTACTAATACTAAATAAGTGGGGACCCTTTATCAAAAAATTAAAAAATTAAATTAGCATTTGTATTCCCTTTTTGAATAAATCTTACTATCATAAACTTATGAAAATATCCGCAAAATCCAAAAGGACTTAAGTTTTATGATAAGTTCGAACAAAACCGTTCTCTCAATAATAAAACGTCGCATCGCAAAGAAGGTAAATGGATAACATCATATAAGCAAACTCCTAAGATTGTGAAATCGCGATGCGAGATCGCACACTGAAGAAACTCATCGCATTGTAGTTTTCATACGCCTCAAGTATCACTTAAGGTGAAATACCTCAAGCCGCCGATATGTGATGACGCTTTTCGCAAATTGCATTTCGCAAAAACATATGGTAATAGATGATTGTCAAACGCAACGGATTAGCGATATTGCGAAGCAAATCGCAAAATCACTTTATAGAAAATCTGTATGGTTCAACGTTCAAAAAGTTTTTCCATAATATGATGCCAAGTTATGCGCATTAATGTTAATTTAATGAGTTAGATGATGATCATTAATGAAATATGGTTTGGATCTGATCAAAAGGTCATTTCATGTTGGGTGATATATTTTATATGATTTTGGCATTTAAAGCTTTCTCGTCACCTTATTTCTTAGCATTACTCTTTCCTTATTTGTAAACTGCAGGAGCGGAAAGCAGAAAGGTATACATAGTAGTGTTCAGAATATTATGGGAAAGAAGAGAAAAGCTTCAAGTTTTGAAGACAAAGAAATGACGCCCTTATACAGAGACACCACCTATAACAGAGACGTCGGTGTTATTACTTGGAAAGGCATGTATAGTCTACTCGAGGAAGAAAATCCCAGAGTAATGAAGGTTACAGCAATTGCAGACTCATGCGGGTTGTCTGAGGCGTCAATTATAGAATTAGCATGTTCATTCTTGCACCGGATAGTGGTGAGACTCAAGATTCTTCCATACACGGACATGGTAAAATTGGTGTTGGATAGTGCTGATATAATAGATAGACAATTTAAGACTAAGAGCCAAGAACTCATGGAGTCGTTCATCCCACAAAATTTAAAGTTTATATATCCTCTGAAAAAAAGCGTGCAAGAGGCGAAAAATATCACCAGGGAAGCCCGGATCGAGAAACGGAGGCAGTTTCCGATGCGCGATTAGCACTTAGCGCTAATCGCGCATCGCCGGGAGAAACCCCTTGAGAAGGAAAGCCTTTGATCACTCAGTTGCCTGTAAGCCCGGAAAATTGTAGGAAAAAGTGCTAAAGGATAAAGGCAAAACCTGAGCTCTAAAAACCAGTGGTATTTATCAGGGATATCCTTAAGTGTACTTGGTTAAACCACACAGTCAATGCATGGCTCTCAAATGTCTCACTAATTCTGCCAAGAAGATAGCGCTAGCACTTGCCGATTTTGTTTTCGCAGGGAAATTAAAGTCGGAGGTTGGCCAACCAACTCTCCTCAAGCCAATACTAAATGCTTGCAACCACAAAGAACATATACATAGATAGTTAATTGCCAGATTCAGTTTTAATTTTAGTTTTAGTTTTAGTTTTGATTTTTTTTTGCTTTAGATGAGGACGGTCATTTAAACCTCCTCCTATATTTTTGTGATAAACTATTTTTAGATTTAGCTAGTAGTATTTCAACCCTTCTCATGCATTTAGAGAGGGGTCCTGAAATTTGTCAAAAACGTTTCCTCAGAACATGCGCTTTTGCACCCTCCGAGGAGGTTTTGATGAATGAATGGAACAAGATTTATTGATATCTGTGTTTAATATCTGCTACTGAAATGCAATTTTGTACTCTTAGTAGATGTTGAATTAAGAAGAGATAAATCATTATTGCTGAAGCTCATGAGTAGAACTTGTTATCAATGGTAATTTTATCTCTTAACGATTTCTGCTTATGTGTTAAGGTGATATTTATGTTTAGTTATTTATATGTGAATGCCTGAATATTTGAGTTATCATTTGGCACTTCTGTACAGTGATGGCTATTCTATTTATGCTTAATATATGAATAACTTATTATGTGATATGCTTTTCACAATTGTTTCGTCGAACTCTTTATACGAAACGGTTCATCTTTATTGAATTCTTTTCTCATAGCGATTGAATGATCTTTATTACCAATTGCCGTCATAAATTATTTTAGCTCGCATAACTGAAAGATTAAATCCCGAGTTAGTTTTAGAATTAGATATTTCTATTCATTAGAATACAATTGCATGTTGTTAAATTAGATTTAGAATAAAAGCATTTTACTTAGGAATTATTAGAAAGGAAATATCAATTCTCAACA
>APFE030059380.1:37498-50056 GCA_000404065.3 Pinus taeda
TATTCATTAGAATACAATTGCATGTTGTTAAATTAGATTTAGAATAAAAGCATTTTACTTAGGAATTATTAGAAAGGAAATATCAATTCTCAACACACACATACACAAATTGGGAAACTGGTCCCATTATCCCCAGTCGGACCCACCATCCCAAACGGAAAAGGAGCTGCTTTCAAGGTCCGAACCGAGTGGGTATCCCCCTTGTTGTAGACCAGATTTTCAGGGCTTCAACATATTTGGCGCTAGAAGGAGGGCCTGAACTGTGAATGGCAAGTAAATCTAAATCTAAATACCATTCTAAGAGTAAATCGCCCTCAACATCTCCCCCGACTTCTCCATCGCATTTAGAATCTTTGAATCTTGAGTAAGAAGCCGATAAAACAACAACCACTGCCACAAACCCGAACATTTCAGAGAAATCTACTATTGAACCTCCTGAAGTTGAATCTTTGATCCATAAACTTCAATGAATTTCTATATCACCCCAAAAATCTAAAAAATCTCAAGGTAGTGTGACTTTGCAATATAACCCTTCTCATCCTCTTACCAGATTGCAGAGTGAAAAGTTTAGTATGGAACCAACTGAATTACCTCTAACTAAAAGGAAAAGAGCAAGGAAATCACCTAAAGGGTTTGATAGTGAGACTCTTTCGTCATCATCATCCATCTCAACCTCTCCACCACATAGTCAACCATCCACCCCTCCACTTCAAATTATTGTCCACTAGACCACTGGAACTTCAACATCTCCTTCTCAATCATCTGGAACTATAATATCCTCATCTTCCCAATTGCAAGGAACATCTTCTACGCTTTCCTCTGTTAGTAGTTCAACGATGGCCCAAACCCCATGGAATAACCCAGGGGTAGTCTTAATGCCTGTGCCCTTGAGTCAGATACCGGCCCATCCTGAAAAATGGCTGCCTACGTTTAATCTTGAGGCAGGCATGCTAGCAGAAGAACACATAAACAACTTTATGTTATCTATAAATATCAATGGAGTTACTAACGAAGACGCTATTGTCCAGCTCTTTCCTTACACTTTGCAAGGAGCAGTCGGATCATGGTATTTTTCATTACCATCCAGATCCATCACTAGTTGGGATATTTTCTAAGAGAAATTATTGACTAAGTTCAGTGATGACAGTTCTACTGCGACACTGATCAATGACCTATCTAATCTTAGAGCTGAATCAAGGGAATCTATCAAAGATTATAACCCGCGTTTCAATAAACTTTTGAATAAAATTCCTACTGCTTCCAAGCCTAGTGAAGAAGTTCGAAGTGAATGGTACATATCTGCTCTACCATCAAACATAGCAATCTTCATTGATAGGGCTAACAAAACAACTTTAGCTAAAAATATGAAGGAAGCAATAGCAGTAGAAAAACGTATCATAGCCCTAGAAAAGAAAAATGTTGTTGATGAACGAAAATCTAAGAAGGTCACTTTTAAAGAAGATCCCAAGAAAAAACAATCAAAAGACCCATTTGATTTAGAAGGATTGCAAAAAGTCTTGAAAACTATGTCTAACGAAATGGTTGACATTAAAAAACAAGTAGTAGAGACTTCTTCTAAAAAGCCTTGCAAGCCTTATAGAATAAATCCTTCAACTGATTCAAAGCCTCCCAATGCTATCACAAATGCGGAATCAGAAGAAGAAGAGGAAGTTTCTAACGAGGAGCCTACTGATGAAGAAGAAGTTGTAGAAGTATAGGGAATGTGGGAATTCATCCTCCCAGATGAAGAGGATCAAGAGGCATCACCAGTTAGTACCAGAAGCAGAAATCAACTCGATCCTCCACAACCGACTCCTAAACCAAAGAGCGCAAGCTCAATGTCTAAAGATAAAGTCGCAGGTAAGAAAACGTCACCCAAAGCGACTCAAACAAGCCCAGTCCAATCCGATTCACCGACTCCATCTAAAACATTTATTGTTTCGGATGAAATGGAGTATAATATCATAGAAGACATGAAGAAGACTAGGGCTAACTTTACTTTTCATGAATTGAGCAAATTAAAATATCAACAAAAGCTTCTTTTGAAAAAGTTATACGCAAAACCTGTTGCACCTATGCCTTCCGCTGTAATCTCGCAAGCTTCTCATGAAATGAGAAGACCTCCAACTAATGCGACTAATAAAGTTGATCCAAAAGATATCGCTTTAATTGGAGGAAGGTCAAGATCTCATACTCCCCCATTTCTTATTACTTATGAAGTTTTCAACAAAAACTTGCATAATTGTTTAGTGGATTCAGGAGCTTCATCTAATATCTTACCTAAATCAATATGTGCAAAGTTGAACGTTCAACCTCAAAAATCTGCAGTATGCATAGTTTAGCTGGATCGGTCGCAAGTTGAAGTGATCGGTAAACTAAATCAGGTTGCCATAAGGTTTTCATCTAATCCAAAGATATGTCAAGTTATTGATATTTTAGTTGCAGACATTCCATAATTTTATGGCTTAATTCTTAGTAGAGATTGGTCTGAAAAGCTTCATGGATACTTTGCAACTGATTGGTCGCATATGTGGCTCCATTACAATGGTAAACCAAATCTGCTAAAGGTTGAGCGAGAAAGACATAAAAAATACTTAGTAACAGAATTGAAAGGAGAAAATGAACCTATAACATATAGCAACAATATAATTGGAAACTATTCTGTTGACTCTTTCTTAGGAAATTTTAATGCTCATACTTCGCCTTACTTAGAACATTCTGTTTTGTCTCAAGTAGAAATTTTTTCTCAAACAGATAGTTCTAAATGTGTTAATTTTGTAGATAGTCCTGTAAATAAATATTTATTTTGGAAGTTATTTTTTGATGGTTCTAAGTCTAATGATGGAGCAGGAGCAGGATGCGCATTAGTTAGTCCAGACGAAAACAAAACCATGCTACCTTGTAGACTCAAGTTCGATTGCACCAATAATACTGCAGAATACAAGGCTTTAGTCCAAGGATTATACAAGGCAATTGAATTAGATATCAAGTATCTACAAGTCTTCGAAGATTCTGAAATTGTTATTAGACAGGTATGAAATACTATACATTGTCTATCAGGTCATTTAAAGCATTATCAATCTTAGTGCAAGATCTGACTGAACATTTTATAGCATTCAATATTTCTTCAATTCCCAGACTCCAAAATGCTAGCGCTGACCTCTTGGAAAACGTAGCTTCTAAGCTCATTCCCTTAGAAGACTATAGCCCAGACAAATTCTCAATCGAATTGATCTTTATACCCTCGATTCCTGATAATATTACAAACTGGAGAATTTTCAATGATGATCCTGATATTGTAAGCTTCCTTAAATCAGAGGGATCTTACACTAATAAGATAATTGATGAGGACCAACATGACAAACAGTTGCAACAAGATAGCACTAATAATGCTATGCCAAAATAAGTAGTCAAGTTGGAAGACCTGTATGATTTGAAAGACCGATTCAAAATATCTACCAATTCAAAACTTCAAAGGTCAATTCTAAACTATGAATTAATAAATCTAGGAACTGATACCAAGCCGCAGAATATCAATCTAGGTCTTGGCCTAGCCCCTGAAGAAAAATTAGCGTATGTTCGTCTCCTGAAACAATACAAAAGTGTCTTTGCCTGGAACTACGATGACCTTAAGACTTATGACGCTTCTATCATTCAGCATACTATCCCAATGATAAACGATGAAAAACCTGTCCAACAAACGCTGAGAAAGATCCATCCTAATCTGGAAAACCAAATTAACTCTGAGCTCAATAAATAATTGAAAGCCAAAATCATTTTTCCTGTTCAACATTCTAGATGGGTTTCCAACTTGGTTCCCATTAGAAAGGAAAACAGAGACATTAGAATCTGCATTGACTTTCGAAACCTTAACAAAGCCTGCCAAAAGGATAATTTTCCCCTGCCTCCCATGGAGCAAATATTGCAAGCAGTTGCAGGATCAGAATTAATGTTCTTTTTGGATGGTTTCTTCAGCTAAAACCAAGTTTTGGTCCATCCTGCGATCAATTAAAAACCACGTTCAGAACCAAATGGGGTACTTATGAATATCAAAAGATGCCTTTTGGTCTGATCAATGCTGGCACCACATTTGAAAGGGCCATGGACATCGCATTTAAGGGATTAGTAAACAAATCAGTAGTAATCTACTTGGATGATATAACTGTATATTCTAAAAAACATGGTAATCATCTCAGAGACTTAAAGAAGATCTTCCAACGTTGCCAAAGGTATGGAATTTCACTTAATCCAAAAAAGTCCTTTTTTGCATTAAGTGAAGGAAAACTTCTTGGATTTATAGTGTCAAAATCTGGAATCCATATTGATCTCGAAAGAATCAAGGAGATTTCCGAAATATCCTTGCCTCACAACAAGAAAGCCATGCAATCCTTCCTTGGCCAGATTAATTTTGTTAAGAGATTTTTTCCAGACTTCTCAAGGATTGTATCTCCCTTACAAGCAATGATTAAAAATAATTCAATCCTCAAATGGGGCCAAGAGGAATATGAAGCATTCAATTTGATTAAACAAGTGATTGTAAACGCCCCATCCTTAGCAACTCCAAATGTCTCTGATCCTTTCATTTTGTATACATTTGCCTCTGATAGATCATATGTTATGATACTCACTCAAGAAAATCAAGATAAGGCAGAAGCCCCAATTTCCTTTTTCAGCTCAAATCTACAAGGGGCCGAATTAAATTATTCTGACATTGAGAAACAAGCTTGGGCTGTTTTCAAAGCAATCAAACATTTCAACCCCTTCCTACTTAAAACCCATACAAAAATCATAGTACCATTTCCAGCAGTAAGAAATCTCTTAGTACAGAAAGACGTGGGTGAGAAAAGACCAAATTGGGTTACTGCCTTACAAGAATACGACGCTGAAATTAACCCAGTAAATATTGTAAAAGCTCAAGGCTTTTGCAAAATGCTGGCTGGAGCATTGCTTATTTCCGAAATACCATCTTTAGAAGTACAAATGTATGAGGTAAGCCTAAACAATATTGAATCATTATATGCTGATATCATATTTTATCTAAAGAACATATATGCTCCTTCAAACCTGGATTATACAAAGAAAAGAGCCCTAAGATTGAAGGCTAAGCAATATCAACTTGTGAAAGATTTACTTTTAGGATTAATTATGATTCTGTTCTCCTTCAATGTCTCGAGAAATATGAAGCTGAAAAGGTGTTGCAGGAACTCCATGATGGACCAGCAAGTGGACATTATGCTGGAGATGCTACAACACATAAAATCTTGTGCTCAAGGTACTATTGGCCTACACTATTCAAAGATGCGCATAGCTATGTAAGGAAATGTCAAGTTTTTCAAACTACTACTAGAAGACAAAAGAAACCATCATTTCCTTTGCAACCAGTCAATATCGATCAACCCTTTGATCAATGGGGACTGGATATAATAGGTGGGATCGTTCCTCACTCTTCTAAACAGCATAGGCACATCCTTACAGCGACAGATTATTTTACTAAATGGGTAGAAGCAGTTCCTCTCAAGACAGCTAATGTTGAACACATCATTGATTTCATAGATCAGTTCATAATCACCAAGTTTGGTTTACCCTCTACTTTAATGTTTGATAATGCATCGTATTTTACTGGCAATGCTATGACTGAATTTGCGCTCAAAAGAGGTTCTAAGCTTAAATACTCTGCCAATTATTACCACAGGGGAATGGGTTAGCTGAATCAACAAATAAAAACTTAATAAGAATCATTAAGCCAACCATTGATCAAAATTATAAGAATTGGCACAAATATTTGACGTATGCTCTATGGGCAGAGCGAATAATGTAGAAAGCCTCCATTGGCACCTCTCCCTCTATTTTAGTTTATAGGAAAGAAGTGGTTCTTCCAACTCATCTAGCGATTCCCTCTTTGGCCTTAGTTCAATTTATTGACGAAACACCAACTTCATCCTTACAACTAAGGCAGCTGCAAATCCTCAAGCTAGAAGAGCAACGAGAACAGGCTAAAATAACTCATGCTCATCACCAAGCATTAGTAAAGGCTTCTTTTGATTCAAATATGATATCCAGAAAGGACTTTCAAATTTGATATTTAGTTTTAAAATGGGATAAGGCCCACGAAGAAAAAGGTAAACATACGAAATTCCAACGAATGTGGCTTGGCCCTTTCCAAATTGCAGAAATCATAGGTCCATCTACTTTGGTGTTACAGGATATAACAGGATAAAGAGAATCTTTGCCTGTTAATGGGCAGATCCTCAAAAAATACTTTCCATAGAAGATCATGTTTCTATTTTTGTAAATTAGTTTTTCCTTTATTTTGATAATAAAACCAGTTGTAAATGGTTGCATTTGGAATTCACAAAAAAGACTAGTATTTCTCTTAAATTTTGTTTTTTCGCTTGTATAAATAGAACTGATTTGGAAAATTGGTCATTATTATTGAAAGATATAGTCAAAGGCTATAAGCCTGAAAATGATACTAGTTTCAACCTTGTAAATTTTGATAAAAAACAACCTTTAGTGGGAATTTGTTTTATATTAGTCAAATGAAAAGCATCAATAAAAAAACGAAGATTCTCTGTAGAAAAGCTCTTTCCAAAAACTCTACCATTGTCGTCTAGAGCTAGTCTTAAGGAAACAATGACTTCCTCCCCACTTAGAGAATTATGAACTTCAAGGAATAATCCAATGATACACTTTAAACTTAAAGAATAAGAGGTCTTATCATGAGCCGACTTATCATGATCATAGATATTATAGCTTGTTGGCTTTGCCAAAATTGCATACCACAACAGGGCAATGACTCAAGATTGTTGCAATCAAAAGACAAGGGGTCTCATCACGAGCCAGCTTGTTCAACAAAGTTATAAATCAAGTGAATGGCACTGCATAATTTGGCTACCAAACCAAGGAAATGTTCTTTAAGAATTAAAATAAAATAAAAGAAATAAGTGTGGATATGGATTTCTCTTTGAAAATCGTATATTTCTCCAAGTAGGATACATGATCATTGCTGGGTAATAGGTAACCCTGTCGAGGCTATAAATGCCTGCTGGCAACAGAGGCTCTACCTATGACAAATGAGCATATTTAAAATTGATTTATAGAGAAGACTTTGTTTTTATCTCTATAAACCAAGTAGTGGCTGATGTAAATACAATGACTGGCTCTAGAAAGTAAATAAGCAAAGTTAACATAGAAGAAACAAACTATCATTAACAGTTGAAAGCATAGTGTACTTTATTTTTCTATAATAAAGTTTGATTTTCTAAAAAACTCGTCTGTTTTGGAAGTCTAGAAAATTCAAAAGAAAATCAGAGATAACTGGTTCTTCCAAGTGAATCACCAATTGTTGTGGCCAGCAACAACCCCGCTTCTTATTTAGTTTTATTACTAGTACTAAATAAGTGGGGACCCTGTATCAAAAAATTAAAAAAATAAATTAGCATTTGTATTCCCTTTTTGAATAAATCTTACTATCATAAACTTAGGAAAATATCCACAAAATCCAAAAGGACTTAAGTTTTATGATAAGTTCGAACAAAACCGTTCTCTCAATAATAAAGCGCCACATTGCAAAGAAGGTAAATGGATAACATCATATAAGAAAACTGCTAAGATTGCGAAATCGCGATGCGAGATCGCACATTGAAGAAACTCATCACATCACAGTTTTCATACGCCTCAAGTATCACTTAAGGTGAAATACTTCAAGCCGACGATATGCGATGATGCTTCTCACGAATCGCATTTCGCAGAAACATATGGTAATAGATGATTGTCAAATGCAATGGATTAGCGATATTGCAATCTGCGATATTGCGAAATAAATCGCAAAATTGCTTTATTGCAGATGTGTATGGCTCGACGTTCAAAAAGTTTTTCTGTAATCTGATGCCAAGTTTTGCGCATTAATGTTAATTTAATGAGTTAGTTGATGATCATTAATGAAATATGGTTTGGATCTGATCGAAAGGTCATTTCATGTAGGGTGATATATTTTATATGATTTTAGCAGTTAAAGCTTTCTCGTCACCTTATTTCTTATCATTACTCTTTCCTTATTTGTAAACTGCAGGAGCAAAAAGTAGAAAGGTATACATAGCAGTGTTCAAAATACTATGGGAAAGAAGGGAAAAGCTCTGAGTTCTAAAGACAAAGAAATGACGCCCTTATACAGAGACACCACCTGTAACAGAGACGCCGATGTTATTACTTGGAAAGGCATGTACAGTCTACTCAAGGAAGAAAATCCCAAAGTAATGAAGGTTACAACCACTGCAGACTCACACGGGTCATCTGAGGATTCTTGCACCGGATAGCGGCGAAACCCAAGATTCTTCCATACATGGACATGGTAAAATGGGTGTTGGATAGTGCTGATATAAAAGACAGACAATTTAAGACTAAAAGCCAAGAGCTCATGGAGTTGTTCATCCCTCAAAATTTAAAGTTTATATATCCTCTGACAAAAAGCGCGCAAGAGGCAAAAAATATCACCAGGGAAGCTCGGATCGAGAAACAGAGGCAGTTTCCGATGCGCTCGGAAAATTGTAGGAAAAAGTGCTAAAGGCTAAAGGTAAAACCCAAGCTCTAAAAATCAGTGGTATTTATCAAGGATATCCTTAAGTGTACTTGGTTAAACCACACAATCAATGAATGACTCTCAAATGTCTCACTAACTCTGCCGAGAAGATAGCGCCAACACTTGCCGATTCTGTTTTCATAAGGCAACTAAAGTCGAAGGTTAGCCAACCAACTCTCCTCAAGCCGGTGTTGAATGCTTGCAACCACAAAGAACAGATACATAGATAGTTAATTGCCAGATTCAGTTTTAGTTTTAGTTTTGATTTATTTTTGCTTTAGATGAGGACGGTCATTTAAACCTCCTCCTATATTTTTGTAATAAACTATTTTTAGATTTAGCTAGTAGTATTTCAACCCTTCTCATGCATTTAGAGGGGAGTCTTGAAATTTGTCAAAAACATTTCCTCAGAACATGCACTTCTGCACCCTCCGAGGAGGTTTCGATGAGTGAATGGAACAAGATTTATTGATATCTGTGTTTAATATCTGCTACTGAAATGCACTTTTGTACTCTTAGTAGATGCTGAATTAAGAAGAGATAAATCATTATTGCTGAAGCTCATGAGTAGAACTTGTTATCAATGGTACTTTTATCTCTTAACGATTTTTGCTTATGTGTTAAGGTAATATTTATGTTCAGTTATTTATATGTGAATGCCTAAATGTTTGAGTTATCATTTGGTACTTTTGTACGGTGATGGCTATTCTATTTATGCTTAATATATGAGTAACTTATTATGCAATATGCTTTTCACAATTGTTTCATCTAACTTTTTATACGAAACAGTTCATCTTTATTGAATTATTTTCTCATAGCGAATGAATGATCTTTATTACCAATTGCCGTCAGAAATTATTTTAGATCGCATAACTGAAAGATTAAATCCTGGGTTAGTTTTAGAATTAGATATTTCTATTCATTAGAATACAATTGCATGTTGTTAAATTAGATTTAGAATAAAATCATTTTACTTAGAAATTATTAGAAAAGAAATATCAATTCTCAACACACACATACACAAATTGGGAAATTTGTCCCATTATCCCTAGTCGGACCCACCATCCCAAACGGAAAAGGAGCTACTTTCAAGGTCCAGACTGGGTGGGTATCCCCCTTGTTGTAGACCCGATTTTTGGGGCTTCAACAGCACCACAGAGAGCACCCTATAAAATTTCCAAATTAATTACAACATTAGAGAGTGGAGGAAAGACACATTAATACTAGATAACTATCAAAGCCACAACGTTTAGAGGAGAGAACCAATTGCAGTTTGATGAAGACCCAGTTGGGGAGTTAGCACCTATGCATTGCAAGAACCTTCATAAATGTTATATACTCCTGGCTAAATCAATCTTGTCACTAGTGATACTAGCTCGTCCTCCACCACCCGCTTCCCTCTATTTGCAACCAGAGATCCAACATTCCTTTGTTAAGGATTTAACATCCTAGACAGAGTGATAACCACCTTTACCATCACACGAATAAATCGATCTCTCTCTTTAGCCATAGTAAGTCATCGTCTCCTTCCCATTAGAATTAATAGCCTTTGCACCACATCCATCATCCTATTACTTTGGTTGAATTTAACTTCATCTGGGGTAGGTTGCCACATCCCTCGAATCATTTTCCAGGTCGGCCAGTGATATCCCACCCCCTTGCCTCATTAGTGAACCCATCCGGGGAAATTAATTATAATATATATATTTATTTAATTATTTTATATTAATATGATTAACTTAAGATATAAAACAATAATAATAATTATATTTCATCAATTCATTAAAATAAATAAATTGTTTCATTTATGTATTTTTTTAAAAGAGTAATTGTTAATTCAACTCTACTGAAATATTTATCATTACTAATTGTTTTTCATTATGTGTTGAAGAAAATAATGCTGTATCCCCATTTTAGTCTAAAGAATAAAAGGAGTGAATAAAAATTCTCAAAGGTCATCCCTCTTCTTTTTCGATACATATCATTTAAAATATATTCAGAAGAAGTGCATGTATAAAAGTTGTGTGACTTTCATATATGCGCATGTCTTTCATATATTCACAACTTTAGTATATGCGCATATATTTTGTGTATGCATCTTTTTCCGTATATGAGCATATCTTTCGTATATGCGCATATCTGGAAGTCATGCATATATAGAAGATATGCGTATATACAGGAGTTACACATATACAAAAGATAAGAGCATATACGAAAGTTGTGCATATACGGAAGACTTACGCATATACAAAAGATGTGCATATCTAGAGACTGTCATATATGCATATTACATAAGTTATGCATAGATTTTGTATATGCATGACTTATGTATATATACATGTGCAACTTTTGTATATGTACATATACGGAAGTTGCGCATATATGAAAGAGATGCACATATACGAAAATTGTGCATATACAGAAGATATGCGCATCTTCCGTATATGTGCAGCTTTTGTATATGTGCATCTATTGTATATGTGTACCTTCCATATATGCGTATATTCAAAATCTATGCATAACATGAATATATGTATATATACAGTCATCGTATATGCACAACTTCCATATATGCACATATTTGTTTATATGTACAAATTTTGTAAATGCACATGCACATATATAAAAGTTGCGCATATACGTAAGATATGCGATATAGAATATGCATATATATAGAAGTTGTATGAATTATATATATGTGGAGCTTTTGTACAAGTATAAATTTTGTATATGCGCATATCTTCCATATACGTGCATTTATTGTATATGCACAACCTCCATATATATGCATATACGAAGTTGTGCAAACTTTGTATATGCAAAACTTCTGTATATGTGCATATATTTCATATATGAGTTATAAGGAAGTTGCGCACATGTAGAGGATCTCATATATACATGAAGTGCGTTATGTGAGATTGTGTCATTCTAAGTAAAATATTTGAAACTAAATTAATTGATCGAGTATATGCAAGTTATTAAAAATCACATTTCAAAGTTTAGTTTATCTTTCCCTGAATTTGACTTGCAACCATATTGTCTTTTCTTATTGATCAGGCTCAAGAAATTATGTTTTCTCTTGATAGTGATATTGGATGCAATTATAGTATTGAAACAAATTATGTTGTATTCTTGACATGCTTTGCTTATCAAGTTGTTCTATACATATGCCTATTCCGAATTTCTAGGTATTATGGATCTCAATTTCTCATGATTTGATGGGTTAACACGTATCATGTTAATTTCACGGAAGCGTATATGCATATATAAAGAAGTTGCGCATATATAAGATCTTTTGTATATGTGCATATATAGAAGTTGTACATATACGGAATTTGCACATATAAGCTTCTATATATACACAAATTCTGTATATGTGCATATCTTCTGTATATGTTCAACTTCCATATTTGCACATATCTTCCGTATATGCATAACTTCTGTATATGCACATGTACAAAAGTTCATATATATAATTTGTGCGCATATTAATAAATTCATGCACAACTTATGTATGTGTATATACGAAAGGTGTGCAAATATGAAAGTTGCACATATACAGAAGATATGCGCATCTTCCAAATATGTGTAGCTTCCGTATATGCACAGTTTTTGTATATATGCATCTATCGTATATGTGTAACTTATATATATGTGCATATGTAGAAGTTGTGCTCAACTTCAACCTCTGTATATGCACAACCTCTTTTTATGTGCATATCTTTCGTATATACACAACTTCCGTATATGCGCATATTTTCATTATATGTGTAACTTTAGTATATGTTATGAAACCAGCTCAAGAAAAGATAGAAAAGATAGATCAACGCCTTAGAATTTAGCCTCTTCAAGGGGACAACTATTGGGTATACGACCAAAGTCCCACATTGACTAGAAGTGGGGAGGATCATGGGTATATAAGGATGGACAAATATCTCCATTGGTATGAGGCCTTTTGGGGTAAGTCCAAAAGCAAATCC
>APFE030059380.1:68643-92261 GCA_000404065.3 Pinus taeda
AAAAAAGTTATAGCGAAAATGCCACGATGACCTGTTTGGAGCAGCGAAACCCTAGAATCCAAAGCTCTGATACCAAACGTTATGAAACCAGCTCAAGAAAAGATAGAAAAGATAGATCAACGACTTAGAATCCAGCCTCTTCGAGGGGGCAACCTCCTTTACATTACATAAATGAACAATTCTTGGATGATACAAATGAAAAGACCTCCTTTCTATATATAGGAGTCTAAGGGCTCATAACCTAATCAGAGCCGACATAACAATAATAATGTAAGGGCACAATAATAATAATAGTGGGCTTCTATGGGGCTCAATAGTAACAATATGGGCGTTACATGGGTACATCAATATAATAAGTGGGTTGTACTAATAACAATAAGGGGTTACTCTAGTATTATAGGGGCCTAACAGGACATCTCAGGCATACTACAAATCCAACCAAGTTACTTCCATACCTTCTTGGGCCCCCCTTGCTCATCCTTCCTGGTCCACACCTCCTCCTTGGTCCTTCACATCTCCATATCATGCCCAACCAGCCACCCATTCATTTCAAGCCTATGCTTAGCCACAGCCTCAGTGGAATGCATCTCATTAGTGGTGGAGGCCCCAATACAACTCTCCTCCCGCTCTTTTGCCTCCACCACTTGCCCAACCACAATTATTACCTCCTACTCCACCAAAGCAACCCCAAATGCCTACCCATCCAAATCCAAACCCGAACAAAAGACAGGCTCAATAAGTGTATAGTGGGGAACCATCATGCCTGACTTATGCTGTGGAGATTCAAGAAATTAACTTGCGATCTGGGAAAGTTCTCCTAGATAGCCAGCCTCCACCCAGGGAGGTTGAGGAAGATAAAGAGGAAAGTGAACCTAAAGCAAATTCACCCTTTCCTGAGAGACTATCAACAATAGTCCAGCCTACCCCATAAGAAACTAAACTCCCGGGAGAATTGAAAAATTTATGTGTGAAGATACCACTTCTCCAAGCCATAAAAGATGTGCCTATCTACAATAGGTTGATCAAAGAGAAGTTCTTTAGGCATTCAGGAAGGCACAAGAGAGATGCCCCAACCATCAATGTCATAGGGCAACTGTCTGACTTGATGTTGGGGCAAGTAATCTGTCCAAAGTATCTAGACCCTGGAAGCCTAGTAGTTTATGTCCACATCAATGGCACCATGATCCCACACACCTTGATTGATCTAGGAGCTGCCATCAATGTGATTACAAAGGACACCATGCTCAAACTTAACCTCTAGGGCTCCTTGAGGAAGACCACGACCATGCTACTGCTTGCAGACCACTCCACGGTGACCCCTGAGGGGATTGTGGAAGATGTGATGGTCTCCATTGATTCTTGGGAGTACCCTGCTGATTTCTTAGTTCTCTAACCAAAATAAAATCTCACTAGGTATCCTCTCATTCTAGGAAGACCTTGGTTGGCTACCGCCGATGCCTACATTAGTTATCGAGCTGGGAACATGACCATAAAGAATGGGCATATGTCCAAGTAGTTAATCCTATATCCTATGACCCAACCCTTGCTAGAACATGATCTACCTCTCTGGTTGGAGGAGGAAGATGAGGATGAAGTCTATTCTCCACTGCTTTGTGCATTGGAAATTGCCATGGGGGCGAACCACAAGATGAGGATGATATGATTGAAAATCTGATTCAGAATCCACCTCCCAGTGTATCACCATTAGAGGACATAGTAAGAGAAACCCAAAACAACCCCTCAATTGATCTTTGTGTGGTTGACTCCACTCCTCTCCGTGTTAAGAATATAGAGTTCGGCCTAGAAAGAACGTTGAAAATCAATGCATCCCTATCCACTTCCCAGGAGAAGGAACTGTGTAGCTTGCTGAGAAAACACCTAGATGCCTTCGCCTGGAGTTATAAGGAGATGAAAGGAGTGCATCCTTCAATATGTACTCATCATATATACATCAAGGAGGATTGCAAGCCAGTCAGGTAGCCTCAAAGGAGGACGAACCCAGCACTTAAAGATATTGTTAATGAAGAATTGTAGAAATTGCTTGATGCAGGATTCATCTATCGCATCTCTGAAAGTGAATGGGACTCCCCTTTGGTGCTAGTGCCAAAGAAAAATGGTAAGTGGAGAATCTGTGTCGACTATCGGGAATTGAACAAAGCCACTAAAAAGGACCATTTTCCCTTACCTTTCATAGATCAAGTGTTAGATGGTTTGGTAGGGAAAAAGTTTTTCTCTTTCCTAGATGGGTTTAGTGGGTACAATCAAATTCAAATCAGCTTGGAAGACCAAGATAAGACAACTTTCACTTGTCCTTGGGGTACCTTTGCATACCGGGTCCTTCCTTTTGGTTTGTGTAATGCTCCCGCCACTTTCCAAAGAGCGGTATTGAGTATATTCTCTGAATTAGTTCATGATGCAGTAGAGATATACATGGATGACTTTACTCCTTATGGCTTTGACTTTTAGGAAGCCTTATCTAATCTAGGAAAAGTTCTAGACAAGTGTATTGAGATGAACCTGTCCCTTAGTCCGGAAAAATGTGAATTTTTGATGACTAAAGGGACCATGCTAGGTCATGCAATATCTCAACAGGGATTGCAGGTGGACCCCAACAAAATTGACATTATCCAAAGGGTCCCACCTCCTTAAAAAGTGAGAGATGTCAGAAGTTTCATAGGTTTAGCTGGGTATTACTGGAGGTTCATTAAAGATTTCAGCAAGCTAGCCTCTGCTTTATTTGGCCTCTTAGGTAAAGATGTCGAGTACATATGGTCGGAAAACTGTCAAGAGGCCCTAGATACCTTGAAGAGCAAGCTCGTGACTACCCCAATTCTAAGAGGCCCAAACTGGGCCCTACCTTTCCACATTCACAAAGATGCCTCAAACAAACCAATAGGAGTAGCCTTGGGACAAATTGATGAAAAGTTATCTTATGCCATATACTTTATAAGAAAAACCTTGTCATAGGCAGAGTTAAACTATACGGTGATCGAGAAGGAACTCCTAGCTATCGTGCATTCTTTAAACAAATTCAGACATTATATCACAGGCTATCAAACTTTTGTGCACACTAGTCATGCTACAATTAGATATTTAATGAAAAAACCGGATGTGAATGCTCACATTATTAGATGGTTGCTTTTACTGCAGCAGTTCAATTTGACCATTATTGATAAGCTTAGTACAAAAAATGTTGTTGCTGACTTTTTGTCTAGAGTAAATTTCCTGCAGGTGAAGAAGGAATGGTGGATGACCAAATGCCAGATGAACACCAGTTTGCTATCTCAGTGCTTTCTCCATGGTTTGCTGATATAGCAAACTACTTGGTTTCAACACAATTTCCACCACATCTGTCCTCAAAAGAGAAGAGCAAGATAGTGAGGAAAAACACCCCTTTCACCTGGATTGGGGGCAATCTCTTCAAAATTGGCTCAGATCAGATCTTGAGAAGATGTGTCAGGGAGGAGGAAGTCTTTGACATCCTCTGACATGTCATGATGGGCCTTTTGGAGGTCATTTTGCAGCAAAAAGAACCGCATTCAAGATACTGCAAGCAGGCTACTACTGGCCCACTCTTCATCTGGATGTGAGCAGATATACCAGCTAGTGTGATCGGTGCCAGAGGATGGGGAACCTACTCCAAAGCATGAGATGCCCATGCAACCTCAAGTGACCTTTGAGCCATTCAAGAAGTGGGGCATGGACTTTGTGGGTCCTATCAGCCCTCCTTCAAAGCAGAAGCAATACATCATTGTTTGCACTGATTACCTGACAAAGTGGGTAGAGAAAAAAGTAATCAAAGCAACGACAGAGGAAAAAGTAGCTGAATTTTTGAGAAAGAATATATTCTACAAGTTTTTAGTATCCAAGAGAATTGGTCACAAATAAAGGTAGTTAGTTTACTTCCAATCTGATTGAAGACCTGCTCCACATCATAGAATCAAGAACAGGACTTCGATCCCTTCCCATCCACAAGCCAATGGGTAGGTGGAGGTCACTAACAGAGCATTGGAAGGGATCCTGACAAAGGTAGTGAGCAGCAGTAGAAAAGACTGTGCAGACAGATTAGTTGAGGCCACTTGGGCCTACAACACAACATGGAAGACCACTACAGGGTTCACACCCTACGAGCTGGTCTATGGGAAGAAGTCTTTGCTGTCAATAGAATTTGAATTCAATACCCTGAGGATGGCAGCTTAGCTAGACCTAGACCTCAGCCATGCATAGAAAGAAAGATTACTTCAGCTCAATGGATTGGATGAACACATAATGCAGGCCCTTCTCCATATAGAGGTAGTTTAGTTTCAGAGAAAGATATGACATGAAAAAAACATCAAGCAGAAGCAGTTCCAAGAGGGAGATTGGGAACTGCTCTATGATTCAAGATACAAAGATTTCAAGGGCAAGCTAAGGACAAGATGGTTGGGATCCTACACTGTGGAGAAATGCAATGACAATGGTTTAGTTTTGATCAAAACCATTGATGATGAAGTCATCCCCATGCTTGTCAATGGACATCGGTTGAAAGTCTACAAGAAACCCCTCTCCAAGTGAGAGTTCATTGAAGATTTGAATAAGATAGTGATGGTAGTAGAGCATGTCTTAGCCTCCACTTCATCCACTCATTGAAGAAAAGGAAAAAATAAAAAATAAGGACTCAAGTGAAAACCTCCATGAGGTGCTTTAGTCCCATCATTGGGTTGAAAAAATCTTTTGAGGCGGCCTAGTGATGTCAAAAAGAAGAAGAAGAAAACATAAAAATAAGATCCCTGGGTGAAAACCTCCCTTGGAGGTGCCTAGGGCAGGCAATTAGGTTGAAAACCTCCCTGAGGCACTCTAGTTGTTTTAAAAAAAAAAAAAGAGAAAAAGAAAATTGAATTTCCTGTTGCATTGCAGGTTTGCAGGAGGACTACAGGAAGCAGCAGAAGGTGCCAAGGGAGCCTTAAAACTAACACCAGCACCTATCCTACCTTCCAACACTTTTTTCCATCATTCTTGGCATTTTTTTCACCTCACTGTGCTTATTTTTCAAAAATTGTGTTTTCTACAGGAGGCTCTGTGTTTTCTATAGGAGGCTCCTGTAGGAATTACAGAGTGCCAGAAATAGATATAAAAGGTAGTTTGAGGGACAGGGAAGCTTCATAAAAAATCTATACATCCTCTTGCAGTCTTCAAACCTCCTTGCCATCATGTCCAAGCCTGCATCACACCCCAAGCATCATTCTTCTTCCTGTCCAAGAAAAACACAGAAAAAACAGTTCTTCAGGAAAAGAAAAAATAAGAAGGGGAACAACACCATCAACCTCACCTGAAGCCCACCTATTACCTCTCCATCTCTATCTACATCTTTGGCATCACCCTCACAACTCTAAGCACAGAAAGAAGCTGAATTTTTAAGGGGAGAAGCAGCTACAGGAGCTCCTGTAGGGATTCCTGTAGCAGCTGGTCCCATTAAAATCCAGCATCAACAGCAAGAGGGTGAAAATATGAAGGTTGAAGAAGACAGCTGAAGCTCAGATCCAACCAGAGAAAAATTTTCACAAGGCACAACCACACATCAACAAGCAAACAACATGCATCAAAAGAAACAACAACATGCAGTAGAGAGAAGGAACCACAACACCTCACAGCAAATACATTCGGATCTCAGGTAAGTAACTAATCCACTCCTCTATTTGCATTTGTGAAATTAGAAGGCATGAAAAAGTAATGAGATGGTTGAGGTTGAATGAGGGAAAGGTGGCCAGTTAACTTGGCCACCTTCATCTAGTTGACTCCACTCATCCGAAGATGTCACCCACACGTGCGCACAGTCAAATCAAGAAAGATGTCAAGGACAAGTAATGGAGGAAATGGCCATGATGACAAGGCAGGTGTGGACCAACGGTCCGAATATGGCCAACCTGCACTTTTCTAGCTCACCCTCCATCACCGGAAATGTCCATAGAAAGTAATAAGTACTCCTCACCGAGCACTCTCACCACCGTTTCCTTCATTCTCTCCTCGACTCTGCTCCTGCAATCTCCTTGTGCCCCCACAGCCTCGTAACTATCATTCTCCATTGATCTCTCCCATATTCCTGCTCTCAGAATTTTCTACAGGAGCACTTACAAGTTCTACAGGAGACCCTATAGGAATTCTACAAGAGGGCCAACAGTCTTCTACAGGAGGGCCATTGAGTTGTTTTGAAGGGAGAAAACACGAGTTTTAGCACAATTCTCTAGCTGAGGAGGTAGGTTCTATGCATACCCCCATTGAATATCAAAATCTGCAAGTAGTGGTTTAATTTTGAGGAGGAAATAAAGCCTTTAGGTGGAGGAAATACATAACAGAATTTTTGCTTATTTCTTGAAAAAACACAGTCTCTTTGTTTCTCTATTTTTCTTCAAAAATTGTTGTCTCCATCTCCACATTTAGTTTCCCAAATAAGCATAAAAAAATGACATGAGGTTTTATGAGGAAGGAGCCTACCAACTCCTCCAGGCTCCATGCACATCCCCAAGTAGTGGACATATTCACAAGAGAAAATTGGATGAACTTTTTTGAGAAATTTTGAGGGTTTGATGAGGAAATTGCTCAAGAATTTGCCCACTCTTTGGTGCCTCACACCAGAACACATGCCACTATCACCTTTAGAGGTGTTTCCATGGAGATAACCCCTGAATTTATCAGTAGGGTCACTACCCTTCCTTTTGGATTGCCTTGGAGTAAGGATGAGAAACCAATTGGCCAGGCTGCCAAGAAAAACTTCATCCAAAACAATGAAACCCCTGTAGAGGATAAAAATGGCATTAGAAGGGATAGCATACCGTATCCTTGGGATGAGGTCAGTGACCAAATAATCAAATATATTTCCTGTGAGGGGAGGTACAACATTGTCTATGGTTACCATTTTAGAATCCTTCATGAATTAATATATGGCATGGACACTCCAGCCCCTCAAAAGCTCAACATCCCCTACTTCCTCCTGCAGTCTCTCATTGACTCTAGCACTAAAGATCAAGCAGGGAATTCAGAGTAGCTCGCTCACCATGGGTTAATCAAAATTTTAGTGGAAGGAGCCCTCCATACATTTACACTCCCTATAGCATGGGAAATCTTCTGAAACATGACAACAGAAGATGACATAAAAGCCCTAACCTATGATATCATTCCTACTAACAGTGAGGAGGAAGAGCAGCAAGGGGGAGAGGGTGAAGTAACTGGTGATTTAGAATAACAAAAAGGGTAGAAGGCCAGCCACATGGAAAGGATGAAGAAACAAAGGTACACGAACCTGATCCCTAGCCTAGTCTTAGCTCCTACTACAATCTTCTTGAGGGGGGAAGAATAATTCCACAAAAATTTGCAATTCCACTATTCTTTGAATTAGAGAAATAAAGGATAAGGACCCATAGGTGGATGCAAATAGCCAAATCCAAAGGGTTTGAGGATATTGGCCATATGGAGAACAAACTCAGAGAAATGGGCAGAGAGTTAAGTGCTGTTAAACACAGAGAAGCAATCACAAGAAGCCACCTTGAAACTGAAAATGAATTGCTAAGAAGACAGCTGCAAGAGAAAGAGACCCAACTGGCATGCATGGCCAGCTGGTCCATGGAGGCATTGCAATGTAGGACACTAGAAAAATCCTATGTCATGTATCTCAAGGATCAATGGTTGAAATGTTAGATAAAGACTTTGGCACAAAGAGGCACAATGCCTTTCCAAGATTACAAGCAGTTTATGGACCTGTGTGACCAAAGCACATCAGAAGATAAGGCAAAGATGGAAAAATTCTACCTGCATAACATGGCCCTCACAAACATGAATGTGTGGGAACCTAATGCCAGATTACGGGACTTGCAACTAATGGCCATGGCCTCATGATGAACCATGAAGAGTTAAGGGCAACAGAAATAAGAAGGTTGATGATAAAGGAGCAGAATGAGCCATTAACGATCAGAGCTGAGCCATCAGACCCCATGGCACTCATCAGCACACATAACCTGCTTGCCAATAATCCTCAGATTTCCCCTAGATATATCATTGATCAGGCATAAGCCCTTGCGCATTTTGAGGATATGGAAAGGTTACTTGGGGATGACTGTGTGCATGCATGTATGAGGATATGGAACACCTTACAACACAATCTACAGATAAGGGAATATCATTCCCCAATGAGGATGAAGGAGGCATTAAGGAGGGTGACAATGTATAAGCGCTCCATGTAGAGGCTGAAGGTCAATTGGATTGGCCTCAAATTGAGTCCCCCATTGCTGCTAGGCATGCTGGAAGGTAGAAGAGAAGAAGAAGAGCAGGAGCAGTGGGAAGAGATAGATAGGATGGCAGGATTCTATGGCAAAGAAGAGGAGACCACATTAGAAACATGGGATGCTAGGGAGGACACTAGGGCCATAAAAGATGAGGAGATGGAATAAGTTGTTTAGAGGATGAGCAACACTTTCAGTAGGGGGTGATGATGAGCCTCATAAATGGGTAATTATATGGGTTCATTTTACCTCCTAACCTAGTCAAATCAACCATTCTCTTAGCTTATTGTATGATTTCTAATTATGTTCATGCTTATAGAGTGAGTTGAGTTAGTTGTGATGCCATGTGGTCTAATATGTGTTTAATGCAGATTATTGATGAATTTTGTGGTCAAAGTCAAGGATCTAGTGGACAAATGGCAGCAATAACTTGAAGTGGACAAAGGAGAGGACTTATAGGAGGGAGTCCCCCTCATTTATTACTCCTCACTTCAAATTTCCCTTCATTTAGCTCAGAGTACAAGCAGCTAAGTCATGCATTAGCAGGCAACCGAGCAAGTGGAGGATGATTGATAACTATCTTGAGTTTTGGGAGCCAAGCCTCCCTGATTTTAAGGAAGCTATTGGTAACTTCATTTGTGTAAGTAGAGAGGCCTAGGGCCTCACTAGGGTCAGATTTTTGTGGTACTTTTGCTTATGTAAACTCTGCTCAACTTCGAGTTTATTATTTTGACAGTTTCATGTAATCTTGTTATTGTTTTGGAAATAAAGATGGAATCCTTTTTGAGTTAGCACTGAGTTACCTCAAAGGGCTGAAGCTCTTAGGTTAGGGCCCAATCCAAGCAACCAAGCTCCTCTTTACTTGTATTTGTATGTTTTATTTCAGTTTGTAGATTAGGTTGTTGTTAGATGAATTCCTTTTTTGGTTAAGAATAGGTTGCTTTGATGATTCAATAGTTTGCTTCCATTTGTGCTTTCTATAGCAGGTTAAGCAGTGATACAAAAAAGATCCAAAAGGCTAGAAATAGTGCCTTGGCCTCTCTTCCTCCCTCTAGAACTATGATTTGAGGCAAAGACCCTCTTGCTGCCCCAAAAACACAGATTTTCCTCATTCATAGGACTTCTAGTGTTTACAACGTTTTAGTTGGTTAATAGTCTAGTTTGCTTTGCTTCAGAACTTCTTCATCATGCTCACTTCTTTATTTACCATAGTCTTCTTCCATGCTTTCCTTTCCTACAACAGTTATCAACATTTCTTTTCATGGATCACAATTTAGATTAGTTTAATGCAAAACTCTGTTTTTATAGATGCACTTATTTCATTGCTTGCTTAATCTCATTGGTTGAATGTCATTTGTTTATGCAGCAGAGATCTTCTAGCAGTAGGCCAGCCTATCAGCCATCCCATCCTCCATCTGATCCATGCCCTACAGGTCCCCCAAGTCTCCCCTTAATTCTGCCTTAGTTTCCTGCATTTTCCATAGAATTTCTTCCTCTCCCCTTGAGCGAATCCAATCATCTTTCTCTCTCCTAATGATTCTTGGTAGACCCTAGGCACTCTAAAACATCATTCCTACCCTCATCCACTTTTTCCACCCACTCTCACACCCTCAAAACCGCCAAAACTGCTCTCGGCCTCCTCTTGTAGGCCTCCTGTAGAACATTGTTTTTCCTCCTGTAGATTTTCCTGTAGGCTTTCTTTTGAAGGCCAAGTGTGGGAAAAGCCTCCATAAGGCCACCTGAGACCTCCTAGGACCCAACCACACCATCCTACATCCTCTCAAGTCCCAAAATCGCCCTTCAACACCACCTATTCGCTGCCACATTCACAAACGATAAATCACATACATGTCAAATTCACATAAAAATCCAAAAAGATGTTTTTTGCTCATTTACTTCCAGAAATAGCTTATTTAGATGTTGTTTACTTCCTTAAGTAGGTAATGGCATTCTTTTCATGGTTTCCATAGTGTTTTCTACAAAAGTAGGATTAGTTGGTTAATTAGGATTTACTTGGTTTGCTTTACACTCCAGTCTTTCTCCTTTCTGTAGTTAGAGTAGTATCTGTAGAATAGTCTTTCTCTCCTTTCATCACATATAGAGCTTCTTCTGGAATGCATAGAAGTTGGCTGGAGCTCCTAGTGATCTTGCGCCGACTGACCAAGTGACAACCTGCAGTAAGAACTAGTACTTCTGTATACAACACCGTCGCTTCTAAGTTTGTTACGAACTACCGGGTTGATAAGAGTAAAGTAGGTAGCCCAAGAGTTGTAGCATTATTGCTGCAATATTGGCGCTCACCAATAATCTCTTATACTAACTAATGTACTTCCTGATTCAATGGAACCTTGTATATTCTATTTTGACAAAGCTCATCATAGTGTTCCTCAAATGAAACAAAAAATGAAAATCCTGCTAAGTGGGTTATTGTCGATGATGGTGGACACATATGAGGCATCGAGTGTTTGCTACACATACATGAAAACAACATCATCATCCACTGCATGGAAGATATTTTTCCATGGGATGTCGAGTTCCACACCCATCTGAAATGAAATACCATATTAGGAAACTCAAGTTGACCTGTCCTTGCACCAGAACATTAAAAAAAGGGACCCCAACAAGTGAACCAATAGATACATAATCTATAAATCTTTTCTCATGTCCTTACATATGAGTATAACCCATGAACTCATAAAAAAAATGTCAAATCTCTATCAAGTAAATTACTAATCCATAATGTTGGTACATCTATCTGACACATCTCATAATAATATCATAATCACCATATACAGGTAATTTTGTTCCTTTCTCATAGTTTTTCATGACAAAAATGACAATATTGTTCAAACTAATAACATAATAAAATCAATAGCTTCTATGGACACTGCCAAATCAACAAGTTTTATGGAAACTATAAAATACTATTAAGACTACATATCGTAATCCCAACTGACATTGGCATCCATTATAACTTAAAAATCCCTAAGCTTAGAAGGGATCCTTTGTCAAAAGTTGAATAAATATATTTATTAGCAAACAACAACAACCCTTCTTTGATAGGAGGTTTGCCACATAATTTTATTCTCTGTAGACCCGATTAAAATTTAGTGTCTGAAAAGTCGTCATTAAGGTTTTAGTTCAATGCATCCAACATATGAGAGAAGGTGTGCCAAAATTTGTGCTTTGTTGTACCTAATCCAAGATCACCCCGGAATCCCCAAACATAACTAAATCCTTAATACCAAACCAATTTTCACACTGAAGAGCCCCTTAGAGTGTTATATATTTGGCTTTATTGTTTGACCTTGAGCCACAAAACCAACTATAATGGAAGAAACTGTCTACCTTCAAAACTAAATAAACACCATTGTCGCAGATCCTATTATAATATGCTCCATCAAAGAAAGCTACAGGATAATAAGACCATACCTCCTTGAGATAATATGCATAATCTAACCCTTAGAAGGAAACATGTGCTCGTACCATTAGACCCACTCAAGTTGTATAAACCTATGTTTTTATAATAATATTTAAAATATATACTAGAAAATAGAAATATAATGTAATATTTTTGTTAATAATAGTAGTAAATATATTGAAAAATAAAGATTGTGGGAATACTGAGGGGGGGGGGGGTGAATCAGTATTCCTTTTCAATTGTTATTTTTACCAATTAAATCATTTATATTTAAAGCACACAATGAACAATAGGAATAAATGCTTTTATTAATATAATCTTTACAATAAATCAGGTACAATATGTATAAGGCTCCAATCTGTTGCCAAACACCAACTTGGACTTTTTGTGAGGCTCCAACCTCTAGGGCTCCAACCCCATCTTGTCAAGGCACCAACCTTATTTGTTTGAGGCTCCAACCTTCAGGGCACCAACCCTCTGGGCTCCAACCCACTGCTATATTTTGCCTAGATATGTTTGATAGTAATTCTCTGCTCCCAAAATCTTCTTCACTGAATTTTGTCATTCTATAGCTTCACTGTAGTCTCCATGCTACATCATCAATGACAACTTGTCTTCATATGAAGGAGTCTTCACAACTCTTCATATTGCCCACACAGAGTCTGCAAAGTTACCTCATGATGATTTCAAATAGCCATCATGATCTCCAATAATGTCTCCAAGATGTGCTAATACTTTTCAATAAGATATCTTTGATAAGTTGCATTAAGCCTCAATGTCTTACTTCCTAGAAACAAACTCACAAACACTTCAATTCTGGTGTTGTCTACTGCTCCCTTCAAACGATGACAGATGAAACTTTATTTCCTTTCAGAGAATTGTTCTTTAGAATTGTGTTTTGTACTTCTTCCATTCAATTAATTTATCACAGGTTTGAGCCTTTTTAAAGATTAACCCAACCAACAGAATTTTTTTACCTTCGTCTTCCACTAGCCCTTCGGCTTCCTATGTGCTCACTCTACCTTTGGCTTTTTTTCTACAGTTCGCTCGACCTTTGGCTTCCTTTCTTATGCTAATTCACATTCATGAGTTGTGAACTGTCCTTCTTCTCCACATGGAGGTCCCACATGCCACGTCATCACCTTTAATCCCGCAATCACAATTTCATGAGAAAATAAGAGGTTTTACAAGTGTGCACATGCTCTAACTACCCATGGAGCGGATGCGATATTTAATGAACTATTTTTAATGAATCCATCAAGTCCACAACTCTATCACAATCAGAGGTTTTAACATCCCTTTGAAACTTGCGATACTGCGGATGTGATATTACTTTTAGTCATGTTAAATGGTGCAGTCAGGTCCGTAATACATATATTGCAATCGAGGGTTTTATCATGACATCCCTTTAAGACATGTGATGTGAAAGTTTTGATGTGGCGGATGCGATATTTCTTTAGGGCATGTTGTAATAAGACCATCAGGTCCGCAACTTAGGGAATTAAAGCCTGATCACTTTATGACCCGATATTCGTTGGATCCACAACCTTATCGCAATCGATGGTTTGCTAGACTTTGACTGGCACATGGATTAAAAACGGCCTTAACCCCTGCAGTTGACAGTGATCTAAGGGTTGACTAGGAGATCAAAAACTGGGACTTTAGCCACAATCAAGGAAGTCCGTACTTTCCTACCCCCGCTCTTCCGATAGGTGTTGCTCCTTGTTCTTTCGATAACTTGCTTCTTGCTCCGATGACTTGCTTCTTTAATGGATTCACTTACTCTTTGGCTTCACTATGGCTTCTCCTCTTTGGCTTCTTGCTCCTGTTGCTTCACGGATCTACTGCTTCTATTATATATATATATTATATATATATATATATATATAATATATATATATATATATATATATATATATATTCAATCCATTTGGGTCCTCCATCTCATCATATCATCATATATCAAACTTTCATCACTATGAGCATTATGATCAATGAACATCAATGGGTAATCATGTATCAAAGAATTTTTCATCACAAACACTACTATATTGACATCAATGACAACCTAGATTAACAAAGATAGAATAATACTTAAAAATATCTTTAAAAAATGGTTGATTAGAAATATTTATAGAAAGGACTTGGATGAATGCATGAAGCACATGAAAGTTGCTATATTGTGAGGGAAAGACCTAGCTCCCACACACTCTAGTGAAACCAATGTCTGTTGATATCTCCAATTCATCTTGAGTATTTGTACTTAATTTTGATTATCTCCATGAGTCTAGTGGTTATTTCTGTGATATCTTTACTATGTTATGCTGGATATCTTGTTTCTTTGGATGATATGATCATATTAGCTATCATTGATATGTATATGGATGAAAAGCTATGGTTTTTTAGGTCTATTTTCTATTTTGTAAAATTTATTCATAAACATTTAAATCACTCTACTAAAGCCTTACAATTTTTACCTATGGTTTTGTTTTCAATTTGGTAGTTCTAAGTAGACTAAGAGCCATGCATTATCTACGCAACATGTACTTACTTACATGACTAATAAATGGTTCTAAACTTAAATAAAATTAAAAATTAAAATATTTAAAAAATATATAGCATAACAGAAATATAATAATATTTGAAAGTATATTGTAATATTTTAATAGTACTATTTGCAACTATATTGAAAAATATGGATAAAATAATATTTAAAAGTATTTGAAAAAGGGGTGGACCATTAAATATTTCCAAATAATTCTTATCAAGCTTATTATTATGTCAAAGATATTTAAGACCTGCCAACTTGTAAGAATCTATGATGGTTAAGACTAAGTGTAGAAATCCTAGTTCATGGCTAAGATAAAGTTTGGATAACCTCATTTTCTCCTTAAAGTCAACAAAAACTCTCTTTATGCACCAACATAAACTCTCTTTATGCACTTTCTTTGGAAAGTAATATGTGTTGATTATTTCTATGAATGTTCTCAAATAATGAAACATTATATACATGTAATTTTGTTAATCGAATCATTGTGAGTGATATATACCCAATATAAGTGACATAATTAAGTAATGCCCCATAAAAAATATATGTAAGTACCCTTCAAAGTGAAACAAATAATCAACATACCAAAAGATACCTGCCATAAGCAACACACAAGCCCCAAGTCACTTAATTTCTCTCAACATCCTTATGAGTCACACAAAACAACAAAATGCATTTTGTTGTATGTTCAAAATACTCCAATTTTGGGATTCAATGCACCTCTATTACTTCTCCTTTTTCAACTTGTGGGCTTAATTGACTCTGATTTAATTTCTTGAGTTAATAAAGATTCATATTTATTTTAGTTTACAATCTTGATTCTTCCCTTAGTGCCTACTCAAAACAATTAAAGATTGCATCATCTTATATAAAAGTTTGGTGTTATATTGTACTATTTCTTAATTAAGAAATTATGCAACTTTAACAATTACTAACAAAATTTGGCATTCAAAAGATACAACTCCCTGAAATACTTAATAATAATTATTCATAGTAATAAATTATAGAATATTAAACCATTAAACTTAAGCCATAATGAGCCATCAAATTTAAGCTGAAACATGCTAAACCCTTATCATTTCATAATCTAAATTTGAAATTATATGCATAATAATAAATTATTAAGTTAAAAAAACTATTAATTTTATTTAAATATTCTTTATATAATTTTTTTTTTTTTTAAATATTTTTTTAATTATAACTAAATGATAATTGAATTAGTATAATATGAAAAAATTATATTGAAACGATAAAGTTAATAACAATAAATTAAAATTATTTTATTTTAATTATTTATATTTTAAAATTATGTATTAGTAATCTGATTTGAAATTGCATATGATATCCATATATTTTTATTATTTTTTATTTAATTCTATTGATCATAAATATTATATATATTAAGTTAATTTAATAATTATTTTAATTAATATAAACATTGTTACTTAGATTTTTAGATATTTTGGTTTACTATATTATTATGGAAAACTATATCTATATCTTGAAACAAGAATAAGTTGGTGAATAATTGATTTGACCTCTTAAAACCTTAATTGTTTATACTTGAAATCAGTAAAAGGAAGTGAGATAATATATCATTCTCCTAATACCTTTGTGATCTTAGATAATACACCATCCTCTTGAAACCTTTGTCATCTTATAATTCTGGATTGAAAAGGTAAATTTTAATTGTTTTTAAGATTAGAATTATTTGAAAAATAATAATTCTATTTTATTAAATCCATTTATTATTATAATTTCAAATCACAATAAAGAAAAAATGATTCTAAATAAATTTCAATAAAATTTCATCATAATCACAGATCTTAAAGCTCCCAGCTTAGCTCCACTATATTAACCGAATAGTTTTTCTCATTTTATTTGAATTAATGTGATACTTAAATCAGCATCTCCAATTATTTCACACAAACTACAAGTAAATTTCTCTATTAAAATCTTACCATGACTGCACATTTATGCTCCACTGCCAGCATCTCATCCTATGCGAAAATAATTACAAACAACCCCACAAAATCTTCTTACCATGTCACAAATCCTCCTTACCATGTTTCTCTTATAAATCAACATGTCATTCACATGTTGCATTTTATCTCAAGCAACCTTAACCAAAACACTGTATTAATATAAGAAAATATACGATCAGTTCATGGCATACAAAAATGAAGTTTCATAACCTTCATACTACTAGTTTACTGGCTTTGTATACATGTGTATAAACTCTAACTGGTGTACCTCCTGATTCAATGGAACCTTGTACAGTCTGTTTTAGCTTTTAACAAAGCTCATTATATTGTTCTTCGAATCAAACAACAAATGAAAAACCCGCTGAGCCTTGTTGCCCATGATGGAAGCACCAGGTGTTTTTTGTACATACATGCAAAGGACGTTATCATCCATTGCATGGAAGAGACTCTGCCATGGGATGTGAGTTTCACACCCCTTCTGAAATGAAAAATTAGATTAGGAAACTCAAGTTGACCTCCCCTCGCACCAGAAACATTAAAAAAAGGAGCCCATGAAGCAGCCCATTGAACAGTGGAGGATAAGGCATAGTCCAGACACCGTGAGAGTGAAGTAGATAGGGGCGACAAGGAAAACATAGGTTGTGCCTGAATCAATTACAGTGATTCTTGATCCATCTGCTCCCACTTGAAAAAACTTGGAAGAAACGGGCAGAATTCGATCTCCGAGACTTATTCTCTTCATCTAAATAATATGAGCCACTATCAGATTTATGAGAGGTGAACGTACCACATGCTTACCTTCGAGAGCTGCAGATTTGCAAAAAAATCATTGAGCTGGAAGCACTGTTATCTGCGGAAGTGAGGCAAAGAGAAAATGTGCGACCTATCACAGGGCCTAACTGGGAAACTAATGCAAATGAATCCCCACCAAGACCTATTCTTCCAGCTCCTGACACCCCCACAACGTACATGCTTGCAATGCACACCAAAATGTTAATCTCTTGAATTTTTTTGATGCCCATGTTGACTTTTTTCAGGCTTAGGTCGTCCCCTGCTATGAGATCAGAGGAACCTGAACGGCTTCTGCCATAGTTTCTCTTTGATTCGACAACATTTCGAAAGTTCCTTGAGAACATGGATACTGCACGATGCAGGCTCCTTAGATATGAGAAAAAGGAGAATCTATGTGGAACAATGGGAGCTTAAAAGCAATGGTTTCTTCGCTATGGTCCGCTGAAGATAGAATAGGCATGAGTAAAAACACGAAGGGCAGTTGACAGAACAAGAAATATTGCTTGAAACAAGCCATTGCAGCGGGTGAACAACGAAGGTAGAGGCAAGGTCACCGAGGAAGCGACGTCGAAGACAGGAGGAAGACACTGAGGCTTACAATGGATTGTTCCCGCATTGGTGCAAATTTAAGATTTCTCAGAAAATATATTGATTTTCTTCATGGGTAATTTTCCAGTGTAATGGAAAAGGAGGCTGTTGAATTATTTTAAAAGGGTGTCACTCTCCATGTAGCATCCATGGAAAAAAGAAACCAAACTATCAACAACAACATTGCAAAATAAGTGCAAATTTTCAGAGATGAATACTTGCACCTTTGCATTTTTAACAAATACAACGGTCGAGCCCTCTACAACCTGTAATCTCTGCTTCAAAATATGGTACACGGGGAAAATTGAAAAGAGACAAAATATCTATGTGGGAGCACCTCACTCTCTTGTGCTCCGACATTGTTTACACTTGTGATCTCCATATTCTTCCTTCCAAAGAAATGACCGTCACAGAAACATCGTCATGATGTTTGTGGCGATCTGTTTGAGGTATATTCTAAAGTTCATGGAAATCCATCCCTGCATCCAGACGCCGGTTGAATACTTCAGAAATACAAATACACCGTATAGCACTATTGAAATAACTTTATTTCAAGCTATTTCCAAGCATTTAAATCTCCTTACCAGCTTTCTTTGCTGCACGAAAGAGGACCTCTTCAACTAGATGTTGGGCAAGATCTCCATCCGGACAAGACGACATAAACCATTCCACATGTCTAACCACCTCTTCATTGGTAAAATATTGACCAAGACTTTCTCATGAAAGTATCAAATAGTGGTCTTCAAAATCCAGTCTATGTTGCAGAAGAGCAGGTGTGCAGGTGATGTATGGTTGTTCCCGATTATTGAGGACATCTCGTCTGGTTATTCATCCCGATCCTTCATGGCCTCATACCCATACCCTTCCAAGAACTCCGGCCCTCTCTGCAACAGCCACATCGACGCATCAGGGACTTCCCACTCCCCCTCCAACATCTTTAGGGCAACGCTCATCCATGGCCTCTGGTCGGGATAGGCCTGAATACACAAGAAGGCAACCTTGGTCCGCTTTCGTGTTGCCTGCGCTGTGAAAGGCGGTGATCAGTTCTGTACTGAGATGGCGGAGAGCATGGCACCTCCAACTTTCGGCCTCTCAGATATTCGGAGAGCGTTGGAAGACCATGCAGATATTCGAAAGTGTGTTCATTTCACTTTCTTTCAGAAAGTTCATGGGAGACTTGGGCGCGGAAATAACGTTTGAATTTTGAAATTTTGGGCACCGAGGTTGCATTGAATGAGTATAGTGACTGCTTTTCTCCGCAATGCGACAGCTTGGAACGGAGCGGCCGGGAAAGTTGTGGAACGTAGTTGCCGGAAAATCAGGGGAGACCATGCAGCTGTCCCGTCGGTATCCCCATACATACATGGTGTAAGTGTATTAAATAACGAATAGGGTTGGAATTATTGGTTGCCCTAGATGTTGGCACGTAATGATAATAAGCCCCTGCACTCACATAAGCCCCTGCACTCACATAAGTACATGGGAATATGTCATAAGGTACACAAGCAATAAGATGAGCGCGGAGTAGCGAGGATCATAGTTTTAACGAAGCAATGCAGTTCTGGACATTGCGGGTTCGACATTGTCTCTATTTGTGACTGGATCTGTGTGTTATGAATAGATGTTCGAGGTATATTTGTGTGGTATGATTGGTTCAAGGTTTTAACACGACTCTCCATGCGTGACCTAGATGTTCTGCATGAATGTGGCTCTCCGTATGACTGGTATGGCTCTTGTTGTAGTGGTATGACTAGTACAAAAGTTTGACATGGATCTCAGTGCATAACATGGTTATTCGTATTATGACTGGTGTGAATCTCATTGCAGTGATTGTGATTGATATGGCTCTCGTTGCAATGATATGGCTCTCTATGTGTGACCTAACTGTTCATAGTATGACTGGTAAAAAAGTTTTGTTATGGCTCTCCATGCGTGGCCTAGATGTTCGTAGTATGACTGATCTGGATCTCCATGCGTGGCCTAGATGTTCGTAGTATGGCTGCTGTAAACGCTTTGATAGGGCTCTCTATGTGCGACCTAACTGTTCATAGTATGACTGGTACAAAAGTTTTGATATGTCTCTCCATGCGTGGCCTGGATGTTCGTAGTATGACTGATCAATCTGGATCTTGTCGTGGTGTAGTACAATTGGCACAATTTTTTTTTTTTTAACATGGTTCTCCGTATGTGACTTGGATGTTCGTGGGATGACTAGTATGGATCTCACTGTAGTATCTATCTACGTATGACGTAGTCTTCATGGCATGATTGGAATTTTTTTTAACATGGCTCGCTTTGATATGGTTCTCTATGTGTGACCTAACTGTTCATAGTATGGGGCCTAGATGTTCGTAGCATGACTGATCTGGATCTCCATGCGTGGTCTAGATGTTCGTAGTATGGCTGATGTAAACGCTTTGACATGGCTCTCTATGTGTGACCTAAGTGTTCATAGTATGACTGGTACAAAAGTTTTGGTATGTCTCTCCATGCGTGGCCTGGATGTTCGTAGTTTGACTGATCTGGATCTTGTGTTCATAGTATGACTGGTACAAAAGTTTTGGTATGTCTCTCCATGCGTGGCCTGGATGTTCGTAGTATGACTGATCTGGATCTTGTCGTGGTGTAGTACAATTGGCAGAAGTATGACTGATCTGGATCTTGTCGTGGTATAGTACAATTGGCAGAATTTTTTTTAACATGGCTTTCCGTATGTGACTTGGATGTTCGTGGGATGACTAGCATGGATGTCACTGTAGTCTTCATGGCATGATTGGTGAATAATTTTTTGACTTTGCTCTTCATACGTGACCTAGCTTGATTGATGCCAAAGTTTTTGAAATGGCTCTTCCTATGCCACCTGACTCATCATGGTATGAATAGCATGGCTCTGGTTAGAGTGGATCTGCGTGTATCACATGTCTCTTCATGGTATGAATGTGGTATAAGTGTTTCGAATCTTCGTGGTATGAATGTGGTATAATATGTTTTCATGGCTTTCCGTGTATAATCTCTTTATTAATAATAATAATAATAACAATAATAATGACAATGACAATAACAATATTTCTTAATTTTTTGACTTTGCTCTTCATACGTGACCTAGCTTGATTGATGCTAAAGTTTTTGAAATGGCTCTTCTTATGCCACCTGACTCATCATGGTATGAATAGCATGGCTCTTGTTATCATGGTATGAATAGCATGGCTCTTGTTAGAGTGGGTCTCCCTATATCACATGTCTCTTCATGGTATGAATGTGGTATAAGTGTTTCGACTTGAATCTTCGTGGTATGAATGTGGTGTTTCAACATGAATCTTAATGGTATGAATGTGGTATAATATATTTTCATGGCTCTTTGTGTATAATCTCTTTCATTGTAGGAACATAATAATAATAATAATAAATAATTTCCACTACAGAAATTTTATCAAATGCTATTTATGCAATAACTTTGGGCAAAAATCTCGGGACAACAGAATCAGTCTAGTGAGAGTTCACACCCAAGGGAAGGAACATGTATATGGAAGAAAGAAGAAAAAATAGAAAAGTGTGGACCCATGTTGTATGCTTAAAAATAGGAAAAATAAATGGTAAGTTGATGGTGGTTTCTCAAGACACATGATAAGAGTTTAGAGTAAGTTCATCAAACTCAAAGAGGTAGATAGAGGTATGGTAATTCTTGGGAATAATGCATTTGATACAAGTTTAGAGTAAGTTCATCAAACTCAAAGAGGTAGATGGAGGTATGGTAATTCTTGGGAACAATGCATTTGCAAAATTTACTAGAAAGGGAACAATTAACATTGACAATGGAAGAACTAAGGTCCAACATGTTCTATATGTGGAAGGACTAAAACATAATATTTTGGATTCAAATGTGTGGTCAAGGGTACGATCTTATGTATAATTATAGGATATGTGAAATAAAAAATTTAGATACAGGGAAGTTGATAGCAAGGGCAACATGACCGAAGGAAATGTATACACTCTTGATGTATCTAAAATTTAGAAATGTTGCATTAGAAGGATAGATGAAATTTAGTTATGGCACAAAAGGTTCAGACATATCAGTTTTGATACTTTCGGTAAAAGTTACAAGAGCACATGTGTTGGGGCCTTCATTTTGAGTTTTTGTGGGAAGACATGTGTTGGGGCCTTTGTTTTGAGTTTTTGTTCATGCATTGGAGGAATTAGGCGAGGACGACTGGTTGAGTTGCAGAGCCAATAGGCGGGGGGGGGGAACAGGAACCAGGAGTGGTTTGGAAGTTGCGGGAAGGTGGTGGGGGAGAGCAAGAGCAACTGAGCAAGTAAAGAGAAAAGGAAGCCAAAGGCAAAGTCAACCGGGCAGGGAATAAGTGGTACTGGTAGTCTAGGTGTGAAGCAGAGGATAAAAGGCAGAAGAAAGGATGGGAAAAGGTTGGTGATTGCTAGCTGTTGATGAACCAATCACGCCAAGGATTAGGGCAGCGTTCCTGCGTTGTGGAAGGTGGGTATACACTTGCTTTGTTGGTCTCTGATCTATGGGTTGGGTCATTCTTGTTGTTGATGATCATGCTTCGAGCCTTCTGTACTTTTTATTGTATTTCTTTATATGACCGTAATGAAAGAGATAGTTTTCACCTATGATGTGTTGTTGAGTTCTATACTAGTTCTGTAAATTTTTTAAATATCTGCCTCTATGCTGTATGATTTCCTAAGGTAATGCGAGTAGAATAGTATGATTGGATTACAATAGGTGCTTGATTTTTATGAGTTAAGATTGGTTGTGGGTTGTGGTTTCCTTGGTGCCTCATTCTACCCCATCACACTTCAGTCACAACACGCCACAGGTGATACTCCTTACCCTCTCCGGGTAAGTTGAAAATGCCGACGTTGTTCTAGACTACAACGAAGCCTTGTTGGCCCCTTGTGTTTGAACCCAGGGTCTCTTCCTTGTTCCCATTTTCGTGCCAACAAATGGTTCCATTGTTGGGACCTGCAATCACAAAAGGGGGTTGAGAATACGGTATCAAGGATTTTTAAGAAGGAGATACGGAACCGATGGGATGACCAAGTAGATCGGTTTGTATCCCAGTAGGTCATACTATGCAACTGAACTATTGCTAAGGTGAATGATGAAATTGTGTATTCAGAAGTTGCAAGTGATCAATATGAGATCTTCTGGTGTAATTTCCCAGAGGAATTGTACAACTAGTTACAAAGACTGCAAGTGAAGGGTCGGACGTGAGAAATATGTCATCTCGTCGCGAATGGGTTCCCGCAGATCTTGTGACGCTCCACCATTTTGACACGGATCTGACAAGAGCAATGGATTTTTGGGTACAAACTACTTTAGAAGGATACGTGGTCGAATTTGTAGCAGAAAGCTACCAGTCTTTCGTAAAGACTGAGGCTGTGTTTCGAAATGGGCTTAGAGGGTGTTACACTAAAATTTGTCACCATGACTATCTACAGTTAATATGGCTCCATCAATAGTCATATTATCCTCCTTGTCAAGCCTTATACCTCTGCTCTTCATGTCAAGCTTCAAAAAAGAGAGAAAGTCATCAAAAATCATGTTTATCTCTGGGTACGCAGGTTCTCTCTACCTTGCCTGCGTGTACGCACCCCAAACTCATTGTACCTGCGTACTTGTACGCTCTGTAAGTCAAGGGATGGGTGCGTACTCCTGTAAAGGTCAAAAGGCGCGAGTTTCATCTTAAAAAAGTTACTTGTGGTCACTTCTAGAGCTTTCTAGAATAGTGTTTGACGTGTATTGAGCGCCTCCAGATGGTTCATGCATCCCTATGATAGAGGAGCTTATCCCATCAAGAGAGGAGCTACCCCATCCAAAAGAGGGAGTATCCCATTGATGTTGGAACTGAATAACCTCCTCTAGAATACTATAAATACAGGCATTGGGCCAGAGGAGTGGAGGTTGAAAGCTGAACATTCCAAAGGGTAAATGCTGCTGGAATTATGACTTCCATTGTTGACTTGTGAGGAGAGATCACTATCCTTTCTTGTTGCCATATTGGGAGTGGGTGAGC